>CAIGQV010019029.1:7491670-7508057 GCA_903798115.1 Danio jaintianensis | reverse complement strand
ATATAATATAATATAATATAATATAATATAATATAATATAATATAATGTAATGTAATGTAATGTAATGTAATATATAGGTTACCGAAAAAAAGATAAAATATTGCAAATTATTAACATTAGCAATTATATTATCATTAAAAAATGCAACTATTAACATCCAGTCATCTGATAGTATGTTTAATTACACCTTTTACATGAAATTCTAAAAAACAAAATGCTAGGAATGAAGAAAAAACAAACAAAAACATTTTATTATTAGATAAAATTTGGGTAAAAGCTTACAAAAGTAATTTGAAATGATGCGATTATATTAATTTATATGTTGTAAATTTTGATTTAGATTAAATCAGACCAAAAGAATGATACAAATATCCATTCATATAAACATATAAATAATCATCTAAACAAAATCTTTATTAAAGTTCTTTTATCATCTTAAGTTCTGTCAAACACTGACTACATGATATAAATTATAATGGATTCTAAATTATATACACAATCAAGCACAATTCATTACTCCACAAGATGCCTTTACTCACCATGCACTGGCACTGCTGGCAGTTCTCCACCCAGGTTTCTCCATTACTGTATGCCAGCAGACCGTTCTGATGCAAACACTGAGAACTCAGACGAGGATCACATTCAGGACAGCACAGCACATCCACTGTGGGATTCTCGCAGTCACACACCATCCGTCTACACATCACCAACCCTGACTAAAACAGAAGAGAAACACAGAGGCTGAGTGGAAAAAAACTCCAATTTCAATCGACTACAATTCCCATCAGCCCTTTGACTCACCTGACAAGAGCAGACGGAGCACCTGTCATCATCCAGCACCCAGATCTGCCCGTTGTGTTTCACCTTGCCGTCATGAGCACAGTCTCCAGTGCAGTTCCTACCATGCGGGCAGCGGCAGTCATATCCTCCGTCAACGTTAAAGCATATTGTGTCGTTAGCACAGCTGTGCCTCCCCATCTCACATTCATCAATGTCTACCAACCAGAAACAAAGAACCACCAAACTGGTTAAAGTCACAGTAAAATCAAAATGGACATTATTTTTCTATTAATAGTGATGCACATAATAATTTACATGCACTCGTAACCTTTAACCAAAACAAAGCTTATTTGATGACAAGGTTAACTGTAAGAGGGTGGGGCAACTAATTGGAAAACCAAATAATTTAACAATCTAATCAATTCCCAGTGGACAACATCTAGAGTGGGCCCTATATTGTTCTTGTTTGAGAAACACAGGGGCTCATCCGGGATTGTGGGGGCTCGTCCGGGATGGTCACAAGAAAAATGGGATTAATCTTTTCATAAGGGGGAAGAAAAGACTTTTGTTTTAAGTCAAGTTTAAAACTAACCCCAGAGTGTTAAGACATGTTATTGTTTAATGTAACACAAATTTTGTGTCTTACTGAAATATGCAGTAGAAAAACGATGAAGGATTTTCATAATTTAATAAATCACATTCATTTTGAACTGCAGGGGCTGACAATATTTTAGGTGAGCAGTGCTGAGCATCAAACTAAAAAGAAAACATCAAGCTAATACCACTGCCTGCTAATACTTTTCACCACAAAACAATTTAGTAAATAAAATACTGATACAATGACACATTTGTGTGGCTTTCAGCTATCAATTTCAGCCAAAGGGCAAAAACAAAAGCGATGGAAGTCTTCACCATCATTGATTTTTCTGCACAAGGAGCCTTAGCACTCCTAGATATTGTGCAAAATCCATGCTGAGAAACGACAAAGAAAAGAAACGCAAGACACTAAACATTCTGATGCTTGTCAACATCCATCTGCGTTGCTGCATCAATCGTAACTGGACAACTGGAATAGGTCAATTTATTTATTTATTTATTTTTAAATAATGAAATCCACCATTCATTTTTATTACATATTTCAGTAACAGATATCATTCATGTTATATTAAGCCATACAAGTCTTAATAACTGACTGGTTGCATGTGTCAGATCAAAATTGTACCCAATATGAACAGTAACAGCAGGATCAGTAGATAACGGTATCAATTCATGTTTGAATAAATCCTTTGTAAGTGGATTGCTTTGGCGGCACAAAAGAAAAATAGCATCTTATCAACATGCTGACAACATGAATCAAACTCTTCCAGACCTACAGACTACAGCGTTTGCAGCTGAAGGTCAAATTAGACATTGTTTGAAGGCAGCCAATGAAAACCAAAGCCTTGTGATCATTTGACTTCAAACAAAGCCTGCTACAAACCTGTGTAGAAGAACTGAAATTACCGAAGACTCGTTTCTAAAACGTTTTTTTTCTTTTCCAGACAATAAGTCCATTTGATCTTTGAAACTTAGCAGACCTATTCAGGTACAGCCGTATTTCACCACATCTAAGGTAATATTTGAAAAAGCATAATGGGGCCACTTTAAATTCAAAGAACCACTTGTAACTTCAACAATGATGAATGCATACAGCGTTCTCTATTGGCTTGATTCAAAAGAGGCACTGTTTCATTATAAATACATTACCTTCACAAGACTCTCCATTGGCGGAGAACATTCCGTTGTCGTGGTATCCATCACGGCACTCGCAGTGGTACCAGCCGGGCAGGTTGACACAAGTGGCTCGACTGTCACACTCCACAAACCCATCGGAGCACTCGTCGATGTCTGAGGAGACAAGGTGGAGACATGCATGAGGAAGCCAAGAAATGTGTGGAAGAAGCACGGTGTCACTCTGGGTGAGCACTACTGTACGTGAATGACAGCTAAAACTTGTCACATACGAAGACAAAATTCGGTCAAAATAGTGCAGGATATTTATTATGATCTGTCACAGCATTTAAAGGCAGAAAAGCTATATTTAATATTATATACAAAATATATCTATGAAATACTTTAGATTTTATTTCACTTTATACTTTACTTAATAGCATTATATATGAACAGCTATCACTTACAATTACAGTTATCAGTTTTTCTGGATATGCTGGATTTATTAGGTATGGGTTTGAGTAAAAGGATAAAGTTTTCTCTATAAAGGTTGGATAACATTTCTTCCAAATTTCAGATACAAATATGAATTTATTAATAGAAATAGAAATTAATAGAAAATTGGTCAGGATAAAAATGTTTTAATTTCATGTCATTAAAAACAAAGGTAGATTTCTAGACTCTTCTGAAGTTAGGACGCTGTTATAATGTTGACTTATATTAATATAAACCTGAAATGTTTGAAAATATGCCAACTTTTTGTTATTTTATGCAGCAAAAAAAGCTTTAAATTACAGTTTTACTTTAGATTTGGAAAAAATGTCATAAGTAGTTCATAGAATAAAACAAAAAAGGATGTTTTATTCAAACACATAACTATAAATTGTACATCCACAGAAACAAAAAAAACAAAAAAATAATTTTTAATCTGCTTTTTAAGAGCAGATTTGCATCAAATTGATTAAAATGTAGAGTTTTGTATTGTTACAAAAGTATTTCTAATGCAAAGAAACAGATAAAACTATTTAAAAATACTTTTTTATAAAAAAAATAATCAAGAAACCAAATATCACTGCTTTCACTAAAATATTAAGCATCACAACTGTTTAAAACATTGATAATAATAATTAGAAATATTCATCTGGCACAAAATCAACAAGCAGAAAACTATAAGTTAAATACAGCTCAACATGTTAAATTACAATCATAATTAAATTTGATTTAAACAGCAACAACAAAACCCCACCATAAAGTGGATATTTAAACGTTGTGTTATGCTAGACTGTTTTATGCTGTTTCCAAAACCTTTTCAAATTCCCAAATAGATGCAAATCTTCCTAAGTGTATTTGATGCCTGTCCTCACACCAAACACAAAAGCAGAAAAATAAAGCCTCTTCCATGGGCGTCCTGAAAGGGAGTGAATTCAACAGCGGTTGATAATGATGCACTCCAGAATCTATTCAACTTTCAGTCCTTGTCCTTGGATTACACTCTCGCTGAAAGCCAGGCAAAGCGTCACTCAAACCCAGTCAGTTCAATGACAACTTCAACCACAATCGCACACGGGGGAGAAATCATTTTGTGACTTTCACCTGAGGCAGAATGCATTTCACCTCACCCATCTCATTAGATTGTTAAGGCTGTGCTGTTTTGTGTTCTATTTCAATGGCAATTCCAATGTCTGGAAATAAGGCAAGGCTAAGCACAGATGCTTAAACAAAAAAAAACTGCTTGTATGTGTGTGAAAGGGGAAAAAAGATGTATGTAGCCTTGAGAGTCTTTATGAAAGAGCGTTCAATATGAGCTACAGCCTAAAGGACCTTGTGAATTTGGTTTGCAAGTGTTGCGCGTTAGTATTGCATGTGTTGAGAAATATTTAAAGGAAGCGTTTGTCCAAAAATGACATTTCAGGCAGTCTGTTCATCCTAATGTGATTCTAAAGCTGACTTAGACTGTTTCCCTATATGTTTTCTACACAAAAATAGACATTTTGTAGAATGTTCATGCTGTGCTGGTGACCAGTGGCTCCAAAAAGTAAGTAAATAAATAAATATAATAATATTAATAATAATCATTGCAATTTAAAATTAAATTATTATTATCATTATTATCATCAAAGCATAAAGCAGTCAAAAACGGACTATAAATCATACTATAAGTCATCTGAAGCCAAAGCATAACTTGTGTGAGAAAAAATGTACACAAACATTCAAATTTTTATAAATCTGTAAATTTAAAGAAATCTCTTATGCTTGCATTTGATAAACAAAAATAATAAAACAGTAAAAACAGTAATATTGTGATTGATTATTACAGTGTCGAAGAATTGTTTGGTATTTAAATATATTTAAAAATGTAATGAATTCCTTTCAATGTCACGTGATTCTACAGAAGCATGCTAATTTGATTTGAGCAATTGTTTATTATAATCATAAATGTTAAAAATGGTTGTGCTGCTTAATATTTTGTGGAAATCGTGACTGATTTATGAAAACTTTAATGAACAGAAACATTAGAAACGACTTTACCATTACTTGTGACCAACTGAACGCATTCTTGTTGCATAACAGCATTCATTTAAAAAAGTACTTACACTGTATTAAAAAAAAAAAAAACATTGCTTTTTGTTAAATCATGGTAACTTTTGTAGTCATCTCAACTTACATCAGTCAAACTAACTAAAATATTAAACTAAACTTTGTGTAATAAAAAAAAATCTTGACACTTGATTAAATTAAGTTAAATTAACACAAAAAACATTTGTTATCATGACTTTTTGTCATATCATTTTTACAGTGTACTCCAAACTTTTGTACCTAAGTGAAACATAAAAATTGACAAGACCCACAATGATTTGTGTGCATATTCAACTATTACATTAAAATGCATCAGAGCAAGTTTAACATTGTAAATATTTAAATATTCAAATTACAAGTGACATTTGAGAGCACAGACACAATGTAAATGCAACAGAACATTATTTCTTGGTCGATTGGCCGCTCAAAGAGAATATTTCTAAAGAACATGATGTGAGAGTTTCTGAACACTTTGATTTCTCGCTCCTATGACTAATATTTCCACACTTTTGCACAGACCGCACTCTCCCCACACAAACTCCCTCGGAAAGAGAGAATGGCGAAAATAACACAAACAGCGCTGAATAATACATAGTATTAGGAGGCGCTGATGACATTTATTCATCCTCTTCCTTGAGCACAAACACACAGTGCACTCATCTCCCTCAGAGGAGCGCTTGGCATTTGTGCTGTCAGTAAGCGGCAGCGAGTATTGATTGACTGTGTATTCACGGGCAAACCCCCAGGGATCCCGCCGTCCTGGAGGCTGCCACTAATTTGTCACTGAATGTCACAAGTCGGCGGCACAATGCAGAGTCTCCATCTCATTTGTGCCATCTTTAACATTTGGGATCCCTCACGTACTTCCATTTATTTGCGAAAGGCAAAAATCTGGGTCAGTTTGAGGGCGGAGTTTCTAATAGTAATTTTCGGACATTAACTTTTATTTAGTGTGCGTTGCTGTTTGTGAAGGTCTGCAAAGATCCTTCAAAGACTCAAAATATCAGAGTTATTAGCTGTTTTCCCACAGCCATCACTCAAAAAAGTTTATTTTTGCTGCTTGTGCAAACTACTTATTTAAAATGATCTGAATCAACACAGTTCTTGAGTTTTTTGGAGGACAACTTAATTGTTTTATGTTCAATCCACTTAAATTTGTAAAAACAATTAAGTGAACTTAATCGATTTATGTTGGGACAACATGAAGGAATTGTGTGGAACCCAGCATTATTATTATTTTTTTTAAAGTGAAGCAAGCCATAAGCTAATAATGAGCCGGACAAAACTAATGCATGTTTAATTTAATGATACCTAAAAAAACATCAATGTGTGCACATCTAGGATATTCTTGAAGGCGGGTGCTCGATCAAGCCAAACACTATAGGAAAAGTTAAAAAAATATCAGCACACTGCCACTTTAGCTCTCAAAAGACTAATTTAATAGGACAACGTTTCAACCTACATGGTCTTCATCAGGTCACACAGGAAATACAAGAGAACTCAAGAATAGAGGTGCGTCCCAAATCGCATACTTATGCACTATTCTATGCCATTTTGTAGTATAAATAGTGTAAGTAGTGCATTCACATTGAAATATTCTTTTTATTCTAAAAACAATAAGTGCACTTTTAATACCCAGATGATAAACTTATTTAACCATTAAAAAAGAGGTGTGGAATGTTGGACACTTCACGCACTCAACGACTGCAGCTTTGCTCACATAGCGGAAAGGGGCGAAGCTATCAGGCACTTACATTGGATTACTTTATTTATTTTGGATTGTGAAAGCAAAATTATCCTACGAGAGAGATTATACCGCATCTCGATGGTGAATGCGGTCATACTCATGGCAGGTATTATTTGGTAATTTGGTCATTTATTTCACAAATTTGGCAACGGTTTGAATTTCCGAGTAGTAAAAAAAAATGTTAGTGTTCCATTTGGGATGACACTACATTCATATGCTGTTGAGTGTGTAAGTGCATACGTACATAGTTTTGGGACGCAGCTATAGTCAAACTCTACACATCACACCTGCAAACAGTGATCACCCCAATTAACCAATGAGTAAGTAAACAAGAAAAATATACAAGTTGAATTGAACAGAAAACGACTGCAATATATATACACACACACACACATACATACATACATACATACATACACACACACATACATACATACATACATACATAAACAGACATACAATTACAAAAAAAGATTTCAAGTCAAAATCCAAATTCAAACCTCTTGGAGACAAAGTATATAATGTGTGAGTCTAAAAAAAATATTGCACCACTACCTCTCAAACAATGTGTGACTTTCTGTAAAGACAATATTCGACAGACTGGATCACTTATTAGAGATTAGACCACTTATTACATATTTGAGAGAGTGCCATGTTTAATATTTAAAAAAATAAATATTAAAGTTTAGTGAAAGGAAAATCAATCATGTAATCATTGATTTGTTTTGATTTTATTAACTATTATGTTATGTTGTATGTGTGTATTGTATAATTAGTAATTGATTACTGTTGATTTTCTAAGAACCTTCTGCCCAGTGATTAGAGATACACATTAGCTTTATAGCTAACTCTGGCACAACATGTCAACACTGTCCCTGTACAAATGAATGAAATAAACAAACAAACAAATAGCTTTGGACTTTGAGCAGTGAAGTTAAATTCAAGCTGGGTTTCCACTTTTAAAACAGTAGCTTTGCAGTACCTAAAACCCTCTCTTATCCCACAACCTCATTGTTTCACAAGCAAGCAGAAGCTGAAGGAAAACTAGCGAGGTTGAAAAATTAACATAACAGAAGCAGACGTGTGGTCTTTACATATAGACTACTGCATCGATTCATGACCAGTGATTTATGATAAAAAAATGCTCCATTGGCAGTAATTTATTCATTTGTGTCAGAAGTGGTATTTAATCAACTTGCTATTTATCATTATTTCACACACACACACACACACACGCACACACGCACGCACACGCACACGCGCACACGCACACACACACACGCACACGCACACACACACACACACACACACACACACACACACACACATATCAGTTGCTTCTTTTTGCTTTTCATGACAGGAATGCACAAAACCGCTCCAGTAGGGCTATTAAGTTCAAAGGCAAACACATATCAAAAAAATACTGATAGATTGCTACATTTTTATGTCACTATCTATTCATTTTCCACGGAATTATGTGATGTTAGGGGGATTGGATGTTCTGCTGTTGCACTATATTGTTATCCTTTCAACCAAAGCAACAAAGCAGATTGGAGTGTATGAAATTTATAAACATCACAAACAAATACATGCATAATTACAATTATATAGGATTCGATTACCTTCTTTAATCATTCCAGGGTATTTTCATAGGCATGATTTTGTATTTATTATGGCAACTGCAGGCAATAACCCTTTAGCATTGCATATGAGTCTATAAATATAATTCTGCCTCATATGGTGATCAGAATCCCCATCGGATTCCTATCGGGAGTTATTTCAGGCACTCACTGCAGTGTGTGTGAGAGAGAGACTTTTGAGCTGAAAACTGTTAAAAGGGTTAGTTCACTTCCAGAATAAAATTTAAATTTCATAATAATCTACTCGCTGTCATGCAAGATGTTCCTGTCTTTGTTTCTGCAGTCGTAAAGAAATTAAGTATTTTTGAACAAAACATTTCTCAAAATCTTTTCTCTATATACAGTATTGGACTTCTGTGATGCTTCAATGGTTTGAATTTCCAAATGCAGCTTCAAATAAATAAGGTTCTTACCTGGTAAAAAGGTCAGCCATTTTCTTAAAAAAAATAAATACATAAAAATAATTATATATATAAAATCATTCCCAGTTACTGTACTTTTATCAATATATAGTGCTAGGAACAAAAAAAATTCCTTTGGTGCGATAGTGTCATTTTTATAACTAAAATCTTGTATGAGTCTGAGTTGTGCTAAGTTTTTAAAAGTGATATATGTGATGCAGAATGTAATGTGTTGCTTGTTTTTTACATATGTGATGATGTTGAATGTAATTATTTGGTCGTGTGGTAAATGTCCACTTTTGGATAATAAAGAAAGTCAATTTACCAATAGTGTTAGAAACCATGAAAAAGTTCCTCCGGAGCAATAGCCCCTTCGAACTAAAATCTTTCCCATATATTATACTTTTACCAACAGGTCCTCGGGTGCGACAGCCCATTGTAATTAAAATCATTCCCAGTTACTGTACTTTGACCAATAGTGCTTGGAACTATGAAATGGTTCCTCTGATGTGATAGCCGCTTATAACTAAAACATTTCCCAGTTACTGTACTTTTTCCAATAGTGCTAGGAACTATAAACAATTTCCTCCAATGCGATAGCTCCTTATAATTAAAACTCATTCACAGTTCCTTTGGTGTGAATAGGTCTACAAGAGGAACTTCCACCAATAGTTCTAGGAACTATATACAAAGTTCCCGGTCAGACTACAATAAGGTTTCATTAATGTTAGTTAATGTATTTACTAACATGAGCTAATTATAAACAATACTTGTACAGCATTTCTTAATCATAGTTCAGCATTCAATAATGCATTATTGACATCCAAATTCATGCTAGTTAACATTAGTTAATTCACTATTAGTTAACATGAACTAACAATGAGCAACTGCATTTTCATTGACTAATGTTAACTAACATGAACAAATACTGTAATAAATGTATTGTTTGTTCATGTTAGGAAATGCATTATCTAACATTAACTAATACAACCGTATTGTTAAGTGTTACCAAGTTCATCCGTGTAAAAGTTCCCACTGTAAGAAAAGAGTTTATACTTCAATGTGTTAAAGAAATCAGAGGTGTCTTTTAATCTTGGATGGATGTACACCCATTGTGGGACACCTCCAAAACAATATTAGGAACCCATAAAATTGCATTTTGGGCCCTTCAATAAAAATCAAGGGTACAAAATGTACTACTACAGCAGACTGACCACTTCCAGAGTCAATGCGCCAAGTAAAAGAGATTATCTAATCCCTTGAGCACAGATGGGAATAGTTATGGGTCTACAGCGGTCTCCTCAAGTCAATTTCATCAAGAACGATTCTTCAAACACTAAGTCATCAATCCACTCAGTTCCTGTTCCCACCCCAGCAATCTCCTTCATCTGCCCCGCACTCGTTCTTCTCCATTCATCTTCCCCCTCCATACTCACACTAATGAACAGATTCACACCCGCTGCTGGGTGTCGCTGGGGAGCTCAGAGCTGAAGAAGAGACTCAATGCAAATATGGGACTCAGAGACTGGTTTTGTGCATAAAAGCCTGGTCCCATTCTCTGAAAATATGCCATTTTTTTAAAACAGGAAGTTCAAAAGCACACCTTTTCTCACTGAGAAGGCAGATTGCAGATCTTCAGTTTCCCAAAAAGAGCAGCAATTAAGAGGAAGATCTAATCTTTAAAGTCAAAGTGAATTGCAATCCATTTGATTTCCATTTATTTGGTTCATTTATATTTTTATACACATTATAGTATCGTTATTATATTAAACTTAGTAATATGTATATATAATAGATCAAATTTACAATAGCAGCAATATTATTTATTATTATTATTATTATTATTATTATTATTATTATTATCATCATCATCATCATCACCATTATTATTATTATTATTATTATTATTATTATTACTATTATTATTATCAATATTAATAAGATTAATTATATATAATAGTATGGAAAATTACAAATATATATATTATAGACAAAAATAACATTAAATATAATTAAATATAATACCATTATATTTAATTTTAACATTAAATGTACATTAAATAAATTAAATATAATATTTGTAAACATATAATAATATAGAAAAAAGTAATTATGTATTTTCTAATTATTATAAATATTATATATTTAATAAATGTACATTAAATATAATATTTGTAAACATAATAATATAGAATAAAAGTATGTATTTTCTAATCATAAATAATATATATTTAATAAATCTGCATTAAATATAATTAAATATAATACTTCTAAACATAACAATATAGAAAAAAGTAAATATGTATTTTCTAATTATTATAAATATTACATTATTTTCAAAGTGTCAATCAAGATAAAATAGGTCTTGTTTTTTTAGGTGTTAGATAGCTAGGAGAATAGATATAAATCAAAAGAATCAAGAATACCTAAATATTATTTTTATATTATATTACTGTGTGCCACAGTGTGCGTGATATTACATATTGGTATTGTGCTACCCGGAATAAAATTGTGTTGGCCTGTGCTGCACAGCAAGGGAAGACGTTCAACAGCTAAAACGCTAATTAGCTCCACCTCATTAGACACGATGAGTAACGCCTTGGAATACATGAACCCAACGAAGCAGACATAATCAGAGCGCTTAAATAAACATGGAGAAGTTTTATCGGAGGACAGAACCAGCAGCTGTTTTGAATCTCTTTGTACACACAATGTTACGCTCCTCCCTGTGGGACTGTCTCACTGGAGCTTCTGAAGATACCCTCATTAAAATCTGATAGGGGTACAACTCCATATATCTTTATATTATGAGTGCAGTGCTGCTGTAAAGACACCGTTAAGGTGTTCTGTGACAGAATACAGGTACTTTTTTTGGCAAAACTGCAAGTTAAAGTAGGTTACAGCTACTCAGGCTGACTGAAAAGCAATTATAAAGCATACATATGCACAGTGTACATATATAAACAATGCAGCAGCAGTTTTCAGCTGACGCTTAAGGCAGTTAATTAACACTAGAGGCAGTAAAACCATCAGCATTCATATTTTTTGTTCATGCAAATTATGATTGCAGGTCAGATTTATTTTACTGTCGATACATTTTTTAAACAAGACAAACTGAAAATGAAACATGATGCAGTACCTCAACACACAAGGTCGAGAAATAATTACACCATGTGCCAGTTTTGCTTTGTCTCCTACATAACACTTAACATTGCTTTGTCCCCTACATAACCAATATTGTTTCCACTGTATCCTTCTGTTTATTTGCTATAGAAAAATATTATAGCAGTTGGTGTTTACTTCATTTTTTCATGTATAATTTGTGTTAACATTTTAAGTGGACCTCAGTCATTATATATATTTTTAGATGAAGTTCATGAGCTCTTCAAAATTTGCAACAGTAATGTATCTCCACATTTCTAGCTTTTCTGCATAGTAAACTTGCCCACTGGGTACATTCCTTGTGCGTGAGTCCTGCGAAAAAGGGTTCGACAAGAGAACACAAAGCCTAAAAACCAGATAAAATGACACAGTTGTTTCGGCAAATGTAATTTTATCATGTCTGTAGGTTAGAGTCGAGCTTCCTGCCACATAATAAGATTTTCGCAGCTTCAAACTCACACATAAGCTGATGCTGTTTGTTTACAAAAGAGAGGAAGGACTTGTGTGTATTATTAGCCGGGTTTCCATCCTGATGTGAAGCAAATCTTTTCAAAGTTCACAAAAAAAAGTGCAGTAGGTGTATTTCAATTAAGTTGTTAGAGTGGCTGAATGTAGTATTGGTAACCTAGCAACCAACAGTAAACAAGGCAAGCATAATGGAGTCACATGGGTGTAATGTTTGTCAGAGTTTATTCGTCAAAAGCATTTCCATCTCCCATTATTCGCATTAAACGTATTTCACCAAAACCACCTCAAGCAAGCACACATTTTTTGGCGAATTAGTGATTTTTATTTGAAATTGAAGTCTCCATCACTCGCTTCTCATGAGGTACTTCAAAATGCGAATTAATACAGAGTGATCAAATCAGCTCATATACGAGTCATGATTGACCAGATTGTAGTAAACTTGCTCTAAGAGCTGTGGATCAAATATAATAAATAATGTTCTCACACAGACTGACCATTTCTCCTCATAAGTCCTCAATGCATCTTAAGGAGCCACCAGGATTATTCTTGTTTTCTCTGTATGTGTTTTTTTGACTCTCAAATTGCCAATAGCTATTGACTTGCATTCTTTGAATCACCAAGGACCAGCTAAAATATTCTTTAAAATCCTTCTGAGGAAGAAAATACCCTCAACGGCCTGAGGGTAAATGCATAAACAGCAAATTATAATTTTTTTGTCTTTTCTGAGAACATTGAACACGCATTTTAGTGCCACTAAAAGGACATTTCCCATGAAACACCCAAGATGCAGCACAATTTCAGTTTCTGCCAGAACGCCACCACAAGCACGTATTTTTCATGAGCCCGAGTTGGCTTCAGTGCCCCTGCTGCACACCCGTCAAATAAAGAATTAACTAGTAG
Organism: Danio jaintianensis; assembly: GCA_903798115.1. Lineage (NCBI taxonomy): Eukaryota > Metazoa > Chordata > Actinopteri > Cypriniformes > Danionidae > Danio > Danio jaintianensis. Next base: position 7,494,671 of record CAIGQV010019029.1, on the reverse strand, counting down.
CCTGCAGAAACGTCTTGTTTAAGAGGAAGGACCAGAGCCCAGGGCGTTTAACCCCGGAGGACCCGCTGTAATTGGGTTTCCTTTATGAACAGAGCATGTGTGAAGCATCTGAGCCAATCTGATGGATAATACATGGTGCCAATCTTCTAAGAGGTAAGAGCCTAAATATGAAAGGAAATGTGACTCCCTACAGCTCGCTTTTCAGAGGAAGATAAAAAAAAAAAGAGCGCCAGAGAGCTTCCCTCGCAGCATTTTTATTCAGAAAGCATCTCTGCGGCAGGATATTTGATGGAGAAGATAACTCTGTGTCTTTGTGCTCCAGTCGATTACTCTCATTAAAGAACAGAGTAACAATAAAAAAACACAATGCTCTTATCTAATCATCCCTCTTTTTTTTTTACCAGGAGGACAATATCTATCGAACTAATGGATTGCTTTGTATTTACAGAACTGGTAGGGAGGAGTATTACTGAAGTTGGCCATATGTGCCAACCTCAAGCTGGCATAGATTAAAAAAAATAAAAAGAAAGAAAGCTAGAAAGAGGCTTACTGACAAAGACGGAGAGTTTAATAATGTAGTTCTTAGTGGAAGGATAGGAGGTTTCAAAGGGACAGAGAACCGACTTTTCTTTGCCTCTTATGTTTGTTTGTGCAATATTTATCCTCTTTGTGCCTTTGTCGTAACATTATATAAATCCCCACAGAGGAAGAAAGAAAACATGCGGGAGAAAGCGTGAGGGATTACAGGCAGCGGAGGGCACTAAACAAGCATAAAGCGCATATTTATTTCGCTTTCCTCATATATACTGCATACAGAAATGTAGCACATAAAAAAAATACAAATATTGAAATATATATATATATATATATATATATATATAGCTATGTACAAAAGCTAGTCCTAAGAAAAACTGGATTTCGAAATCTAATTTATTTAAAGTGATCATTTTATTCCAATATTAATAACTAAAAATTGGTCTGAAAGTCTAAAACTAATATTTTGATGCAACGTTTTTCGAGACTTAAAAAGAATGTGAAATATAAGTTTTTAAATACATAATTTAAGTATTGTGGTTTTCGTGTTTTAATCTTTGTATTACAAACAAACAATTAAAAATCTATTAATGAAGAAAAGAAAAACTGGAAAATACAGAAAAGTAGCACATCAAAAATACAAATATTGAAATATACTGTATATAGTTATTTCGAAACCTAATTTATTCAAAATGACCATTTTATTCCAATATTAATAACACAAATATTCATTTTTTTGTAAGATAAAGAAGTCTGAAACTAAAATTTTGATGTAAAAATAATAAAAAGTTGTAGGATTTCGAGACGTAAAATGAATGTATGTGTTTTTTTGACTCTCAAACTGCCAATAGCTATTGACTTGCATTGTTTGAATCACCAAGGACCAGCTAAAATATTCTTCAAAATCCTTCTGAGGAAGAAAATACCCTCAACGGCCTGAGGGTAAATGCATAAACAGCTAATTTAATATTTTTTGTCTTTTCTGATAACATTGAACATGCATTTTAGCACCACTAAAGGACATTTCCCTTTAAAACTCCCTGGAAACACCCAAGATGCAGCGCAATTTCAGTTTCCGCCAGAATGCCACGACAAGCACGTATTTTTCATGAGCCCGAGTTGGCTTCAGTGCCCCTGCTGCACACCCGTCACATAAAGAATTAACTAGTAGAGAAATGTGAAATATAAGTTCTTAAATACATAAATCAAGTGACTTTGGTGTTTTATTCTTTGTATTACAAAAAGACAATAAAAAAAATTATTAATGAAGAAAAGAAAAACTGGAAAGTACAGAAAAGTAGCACATCAAAAATACAAATATTAAAATATATATAGCTATGTCCAAAATCCAGTCCTAAGTAATTCTGTGGGTTTTGAAATCTAATTTAAAGTGACAACATTTATTCCAACATTACTAACAAAATTTCTAATATTTTTGTAAGATAAATAGGAAGTCTGGGTGGCGCAGTGGGTACCGCTGTAGCCTTACAGCAAAAAGGTCACTGGTTCGAGCCCCGGAAGGGTCAGTTGGTTTTTCTGTGTGGAGTTTGCATGTTATCCCCGTGTTCGCGTGGGTTTCCTCTGGGTGCTCCGGTTTCCCCCACAGTCCAAAGACATGCGCTATAGGTGAATTGGGTAAGTTAAATTGTCCGTATGTGTGTATGTCCTGGTCCTTCAGGTTGTCTAATTTGTAAAAATTTGATGTTACGAAACACCAACATGGTGCGGCTAAATATCAACTTCAATATAAACGGCTCTGGGAGTAAGTAAATAGGAAGTCTGAAACTAAAATTAAGATGTAAAAATAATAAAAAGTTGTAGGATTTCGAGATGTAAAAAATAAATGTGAAATATAAGCTCTTAAATACACAAATCAAGCAGTTTTGGTGTTTTATTCTTTGTATTACAAACAAACAATTACAACAACTATTAATGAAGATAAGAAAAACTGGAAGACTAACCAAGTCTGGCTCTGTTGTTTAGGCTGTTTTCTCATGTTGCTATTTTCATCTTTTTACGATCCTTCTGAGGACATTTGGTCCCTGCAAAGTAGGCAAAGCCTGACCCACGTAAAACATAGCTGTGAGTGAGTCTGTGTGTCAGCCAGTTCTCCATCCAAGAATGGTGAGTCACATACACACACACACACGCACGCACACACACGCGCACACACGCGCACACACGCACACACACTCTATATCTTCTCTCTATCTCTCCACCAGCTGTCTCCTTTAGTCCCCATGCCTCCTCATTTCCTCTCTCTTTCACTCCTCTTTTTCTCTTTCCCTTCTTCATCATCCCTCTGTCACTCTCACTAACACACACGCACGCACGCACGCACACACACACACACACACACACACACACACACACACACACACACACACACACATACATACACACGCACGCACGCACACATGCACACACACACACACACACACACACACACACACACACACACACACAC
>CAIGQV010019029.1:7481458-7491660 GCA_903798115.1 Danio jaintianensis | reverse complement strand
CACACACACACACACACACACACACACACACACACACACACACACACGAGTGAGTAGGAGTTGGACTGGATGGTAAAAAACCATCGGCAGATGCCCTGCTGGGTAACACTGAGCTAAAGGTACTGAGGTCTCTGGTCTCTCTCTCTCACACACAAACACACACCAATCCCCAGAGCCATACAAAAGCTTCATGTCCATCTCTTTTCTGCTGTTCCAGAGTTCAGTGGCATGCTTTAAATTGTACCTGTCAAAAGAAGCCTGCACTATGAAAAACAGACATCTTAAAAGTATTTTTGGCTTGGAGTACAGTTTGAAACTCGATTAGATCACTGGAGAAGAAGAACTGCATGGTTTTAGGGTTAATTTGATATATCTTGAATTAAGCTTATTATTCTTTAGTTCTTCCTTTTTTAAGCATAACCTGAGTAAAATATAAGATTTTTCTGTAAAACAGGCAAATACAGACTGCCAACAAGGGAAGAAAAAATAGTTAAGACATACTCTCTAGGGAAGTCTTAGAATCACAGTTAGGGTTCTTTACTTATATTTCTAGTTATTTTAGCACAAAAAAGCTAACCTCATTAAAAAAACAAAACATAAAAATATAAATGTGTACACCCCATTTTAAAAATATTTAATATTTATTCTCAGTGAATATAGGTAATATACACTAGTCAACATTTGAAGTGGAGCAAAACCTTTCATCAAACTTGTCCTAAAACTATTGATCAACACCCATTCTTGTCTTAGGATAATTTAGAAAAACGTTTTTGATCCACTTCAAATGTTGAGTACTGTATTTTGGTGCAATTGAACAAAACAGATTCATTAAACAGATATATTTATTAACATAATAATTTTGTCAACATCTTTATAAATAGAAAGATAATATTTCAATTAATGTGAAATATTGCCAAAAAAATGACAACCCACAAAATTGCAACAAATCTTTACATATTTTTTGATTTCTGCTCTTTCAAAAAATGTATTGAATATTTTTATACATATACATTTGGGCTACTAATTTTTGGACTGTTATTGTAAGTTATTTTGTTAGATTAGCCCCATTTAGCTTCAGTTATGACTAATTTGTGAGGGGTTATATATGTTGAGCACTGTACATACTATACATACAGTACATACTTGCATGAAAAACAGATGTTCTAATATAAATAAAAATAATTCCTGTCAACTAAAAGTGATATAATGCATGACGCCACAAAAATCACCACATTTCAGAACATAATATTTCATAATCGTCTTCAACATGTGGATTCATGGGGGCACAGTTTACAGACAGGCATTTTTAGCCATTTTCACATTTTTGGGAAATGATCCGAGGTAAGCATCTCACCTGCCGGGGCAATACCTAAAACACAAAACACCTCTTCTCCATGACTTCTGCAGCTCCTACAGCATAATATTCCTACCATTTCAGTCCATCACTCCTATACAAAAACACTGGAGGGCAACATCACAGTATGTGAATATGTTGTACACTTTTCTCCACTCTTACTTTCTTGTTCTGCCTCCTGTTGAAAGGTTGGAGGAAATGGCCTAATTGTGTCTTACCTGTCTCACATCTCTTCCCGGTGAAGCCCTGCTGGCAGACACAGGTATCTGGAGCGACACAGGAGCCTCCGTTGAGACACTGGCCTTCACACAGTGCTACACACCAAACACAAAACACACTCATTTCAGAAGGACAGCAACATAACAAAAAAAAAAGAAATGTCTCTGTATACAAGAAGCTGAGAGATAAGGGATGTGTACAGCATACAGGGTGCTAAACACACTAGTTCCTTGGAACCAGGTCAATACCACAAATTTTTCTCTTCTTTTCTTTTTTTTATGTAATGGTATTACTTTCTCTGAGTTTGGTGCCTGAATGCTGTAAGACTGACATGTGTTTGTGCACAGTGAAGTGAAGTCAAGCACACTTTTAAGGTTGAATGGCTGATATACAGTCAAATGGACTTGTCACTTATTCCTTTATTTGCTAGTAATGTGTTGCTTTGTTTACTTGAATTGTTACTTTTGGACAGGTGGAGCTGGGGAGGGGGAGGGTTTTAGAGGAAAAAGGTATGGAATTTGTGCTTATATATATATATATATTCAATAGAGTGAGCATGTAAAATACTCTACTACTGCTGCATGAATAAGCATACATAAATTCATAGGAGGTTTCCCAATACATAACATTTATTTATGTAATGAATAGTCACATCTCATTTGGAGCTCTAGGCTTCTTTTTTTGTTGCTTTTTTGGTTTTAATAATCCATCATCCTATTGCAAAACATGCACAGATATATAGTTTTGACCTGTACATAATTTTTGTTGCACCATTGCATTTTATAGTACAACAATAAGAATTTAGATAGGGAAAAAATATACAACAGAAAATATCTTCGGATGGGATCAAATTATTTCGTAAAAAGTGGCAGAATTAACCAACCAATGCTGGGCAGGGTGCATTTACATTTCCTCCTCATATTTTAAGGGTTTCCATTGCTAATCAAACACACTCATTCGCAGTCTCAGACTATTCGTTATCTTTTCCATTCCATAGACTTCCTTCACTGTCCTTAATCTTTCCTTTAGTGTTGGTGGCTTTCTCTGGAGCCATTTGATTGTATTGTTCATTTTTGCTGCAGCGAACAGTATTCGTAGGAGATACCTTCTTTTTAACTTTTTAATAAATCTGTTTTAACTCCTAGCAGAGCTACTAAATAGCCTTAAGGTAAAATAACTTTGCAAGTTTTATTAATAAAAATCAAATACATTTGTTGAGTAAGGAACTAGAATAGGACAGTCCCAAAAGACTGTGTGGGTGTGTGTGCGTAGCTACTTGTTCTCCACACTCCCTCCAACAGGCACTCGCTTGATTGAAATTAAATTTGGCGATAATTGGGGTGTTTCGAAAACAACGATTAGTCACCAACCAATAGTATTCTGCTAGATGTAATTCTGTGTTTTTTTCTACAAAACCCTAGGCTATTTCCTGCAATAATAATAATAAAAGTCCCAACAACGAAAAATGAGTGACAGTGCTGCAAATGTCTAGTTTGCTGCATAACTTTGTTTTAATGGCTGTCAGTGCAGAAAACCCTGCTTCGAAATTAATTGCTTGGAATTTTGGTGGAATATGTAAATTTGTACAATAGCCAAAGCAAAATTCATTCATTCATTTTCTTTTGGCTTAGTCCCTTTAATTATCTGGGGTCGCCACAGCGGAATGAACCGCCAACTTATCCAGCATTTGTTTTTCGCAGCGGATGCCCTTCCAGCTGCAACCCATCACTAGGAAACACCCATACACTCCCATTCACACTACGGACAATTTAGCTTACCCAATTGACTTATAGCGCATGTCTTTGTACTTGTGGGGGAAACCGGAGCACCCGGAGGAAACCCACGCCAACACAAGGAGAACACGCAAACTCCACACAGAAATGCCAACTGACCCAGCTGAGGCTCAAACCAGCGACCTTCTTGCTGTGAGGCAACATCGCTACCCACTGCGCCGCCCCCAAAGCAGAATGCAAATCCAAAATAATACAATGACATATCTATAGATATTTTTTACTCTTCCACTTGAACCTCTCCCATTGTATATCTAGACAGGTGGCGCTGGAGGAGGTGGAGGGTTTCAGAGGAAGAAGTATGGACTCGGTATTGCTATCAGATACAAATATATGCTACTGTCAGCATGTAAGATACATGCTACTTCTACTGGATGTATAAAATACATAAAAACCTTGACAGGTGGAGCTGGGGGAGGTGGAGGGTTTCATTAAAAGCAGCCTAAAGCTAAAACTGAAATACACTAATTAAATGTTGAGCAGGCAATCTAATTAGCTGGAAAGTCAGCAAAGGCTAATTAGCTGCTGATGCTAATGTAAATAAAGGACTAATGCAGCATATATTTACTCTTACCTCTACAGAAAGTTCCATTACCGATGTACCCCGGTTTACAGGAGCAACTGTGTCCGCCAACCGTGTTGAAGCAAAGAGCGTTTTCATCACAGGTATTCAGTCCACGCACACACTCATCATGCTCTGAAAAACACAAAAAAGAAGTGTGTATGAGCATGGGTTTGCACACTTTTGCTCAAACTTTTTGCATGTTCGGCACATTCTATCTTCCTTGCTGTTTTTTTTTTTCTCTTTTTCCACCTCAAAGATGAAAAACAGGCAGAAGGAGATAGGAAGAGTTGGAAAGAAAGGATAAAAACACTGAAAGGGGTAGGAGTCAGATGTGTATGAGCACAGTGCTTAGGGAATAACTGACACTATTGTACAAAAATAATGTGCCACAGTCTTTGCTGAAGATTGTCTGCACATTTGAGAGGCTGTCAGAGTTTTTGGTTTTAGATTCTCTCTAGCTGGGAGGCAAAGGCTCAGAAAGCTAAAAATGCACATTGCTTATTACATTCAAGTATAAAAACAATAAATGTTTTTCAATAATTAATAATACAGGTTACATTTTTATTCATACAATGCACATATTTTTAGCAAATCAATAATAACAAAATTGGCATTCAGTATAACAAGAAAATTGTAGCATATATCAAAAATACACAATAAAAATCTTTTATTTTTTAAATATTTAGAATGAGACTTTAATTTGATGACATTAAATAAATGGCATTATTAAAACAGTTTAAGGATCGCAATGCAGCCCTACTAATTATTTGTCATTGTCAAATATTTTTTCCATTAAACAAATGCAATTATCAGAAAAACACTTTTAATAATATAAAATGTAATATTTTTATCATATTTATAAAATTGATCCCTTATTTGTTTATATGTTTTATAAGTACAGCTCAGAGCATACATGTTTCAGTTTTACAAACAAAAATGTTTGTTATACTGAATGACGACAGAACTCATTTTGTGACATTTATATTTTTTTCTAGTTTCACTTCAAATACAAGTTAAAAAGATTTTGTTACAAGCACAAGGCATTTTACATATTCTCAGGTTTGACATATATTTGTCTGTGCAAAAATATGATTTATGCTGTAATAAAAACAGCAAATATGATATTGTTTACCAGGGCACAGAGGTTCACATTATTATAAAACTGTGCAGTGAAATTGATGATAAAATGTTTAGCACTCATCTCACAATTTTGCAGTCTAACCATGACCTCCAGGTGACCCAGTGCTAAAAGAACAGCTTCACTCAGTCTGCCTGAAATGCCAATGAAAGGTCCTTTGCCGCAACCTCTGTCATTAATATTTCTCTTTGGGGGAAAATGTTCCCAAAGCAGCCAGGAGTTAAGGAGAATTGGAAAAAGAGTTTTGAAGGTGCTGTGTGAAAACTGCAGTAAAACTTCAGCGAACCTCATAAATATAACATTCTGGCCAATCAAAAGAGAGACACTTGTCTCTGCGTCGAAACAAAAGTTATGGATAGAAAGCAAAAATTTAACTTTTTGTAGCGATGTACAATATATGCGGATAGCTTATTGGTTATCAGCCAATATTTTTCTTTTCTTTTTTTTACATATATGGGTGATAGTTCACCCAAAAATGAAAATTCTGTCATCATTTACTCATCCTCCACTTGTTCCAAACCTGTTTGAGTTTCTTTCTTCTGTTGAACACAAAGGACGATATACTGAAGAATGTTGGGAAAAAACAGCCATTGACTTCCAGTGTTTTTTGTTCCTACTATGAATGTTTAACATGGATAACAACCTTCAGAATATCTTGTTGTATAGTTTCAATTTAAGTTTAGAATCACTTGTCATGCCTTTTTTTTTTTTTTTGGTTCAACTATCGCTTTAAATGAGATATTTCAAAAAGATCAAAATCAAACAACACTTTCAGTTATTGGTGTTTATTTGGTTATTTCCTTGATTATCTGACACACCATAATTTACTGGCAGTTTAATATTCCAGTTTTCATTGACTTCGAATGATGGTGAGCCATTTTAAAGTGACAACAGGTTGTTCAGATAAACGCAATGATATTTAGCAGATTTTAACTGGTGGTGCAAGTGTAGGGCTTGGTGTTGGGAACCATTTCCATGTGCTTAGTAATATCATTGCACCTGCTGCAGCCAAAGTTCAGCAGCAAAGATCCTTGAATATTTCACCAGAATGAGAATATAGTTCCTAGCCATATTAGTCTAGAAAATAGCAACTCTTTATTTTCCGTCACTCTTAGTACATGATGTAACTACAGAAGGGTCAAGATTTGAATAGGAAATTCTCCCAAAAAAAATGTGGTCATGTTGCTAACGGTCCGATAATCCGATCCAATGATCTATGCTAAGCTAAGCTAAAAGAGCTCCTGTCAGACCCAGAGATTGACTGAATAGATAAAAAAAGAAAAAGAAAAAAAAAGAAAAACGGTAAAACTCAACTGTTTATTTCTAGGGGAGTTGTAAAATGAGCCTATTTCCAAAACCAAAAAGCGGAGTGTTCCTTTAAGACCCCTAAATTCAACTGTAGCATTTAAAACATTTGATTCATCACTTTTTTTCTCTCATGTAAAGACCCAAAAGTATAAAACGTAAGCCAATAAAAAAAAATTGGTCCAATCTCAGCTCCATCAGCTCTCTCGACGCCAGCTCTGTTTAGCTCAATCAGTGATATTACAGTCATGCCAAGCAGAGTCTGACTGAGATGAATCCCTCACAGTGGACGTGTTTGTGTGGTCTGATTTCTCATCTGCGTTGACTCATCTGCCCATGACAGCTAAAGCGACACCAATTATCCTCCTAATTACTCATATTAACAAAGCTCTTCTCTCCTTCTCACACACATATTCATTTGCTTTCTATCCTCCAGATGGGTTGATCTGTCAGCCACCACTAGGTGAAAAATTGAGAATGTTTTCTCTGATTTTCACTCTATGGTTTACGGCACGCATAACTGCAGCCATACTATACTTTCATCTCATCTGTTTTGTCTCTCCAATCCCCAATGTTTGCACCTGCGATGGCGTCTTTTTCTTCAGCGCGTGTCACTTTTCATCTCCTCAAAAAACATCCTCCACTGAAGCGAAACAGCCTAATCAACTTTAGTCATAAATCTTACAACCCAGATCCATAAATCGCTCTCATTAAAATGCCATTAAATCTTGTCATTAAAATGCACTTTAACTGATGAACGATGTTGATTGGATTGGTGTTTGTAACGGAGCGATTCCTCGCATTTGAACATTTGATACATTATCAGTTGAATTGTGGATCTTAAGCACAGTACAATGCCCCATTTCCACTGCTGAATGATAAACTGCAGAATGCTAATCCTAACTTTCGAATTCACAGGAATCAGTATAATTAAATCTTAACAACAAATTCTCAGAATCATCAAGTAAACAAGGAATTGCAAGAAAAAAAACACTAAATGATGAGTTTACATCTAGCATTTGTAACATTTTCCTATTTAGTTCCTATTTTGACGCTTATCACATCTTTTTTTTTCAGAATTTCAACAAAAAGTCAGAATTGTATAAATTCGAAACTGTGAGACAAAATCAGAATTGTTAATATGTTGTACTTTTTTTTTTTCCTTTTTCCCATTTATTTCTTTCCATTTTTAGTCTGTTGGCTTCCTTGCTATTTATTCCTCACAATTTTTGCTGTTGACATCTTTCAATTCATTCACATTTTTTATGTGCCTATTTCTCGCAGATATAAATCTACTGGCTTTTTTCTTGCAATTATTTTTTCTCATATCTAGAGTTTATATCTGGGAATTAATTTTTGCACGTCATGATTTTGCTAGTACGATGCGATCCTGGATTAAAATGTTGATCCTGGTACATCAATTTTTGTTAGAAAATGTAATATTATACCCTACCCCTAAACCCTACCATAACTATTCCCAAAATCAGAGGGGATTGATAGTTGGATAACAATCATGTAGAAGTGCATAAACCTAACCGTAAGCCTAAACAACATAAACGGTAAACATATCCATTAATTCTCACTGGCTGATTGGAAAGTTGTTCCAGGATCAACATAGATGTTAATCCAGGAACATGTGCTACTTGGTGAAATCAGGTTGGCGTTAATTTTTCCCCTCACAATTCTGAATTTATAGCTCACAATTCAGATTTTTTTCTTAGCTCTTTAAGAAATAAACTTGCAATAGCAAGAAGAAATGTTAGAAAGTCATAATTTCCTTTATTTATTTATTTATTTATTTATTTTTATTCAGTGGTGGAAACCAAGCTTCCATATTTTTTTTTTAACATCAAACAGGCAGATAAAACCATATTCGTCATGGGCAGATATGATTTTAGGAAGACATGATTGTGTTTGGGCATTCAGTGGATGGTTTATTCCAAAATTAAACTTCTTTACTCATCATCATGTCCTCAATCAACCTGTATGGCTTCTTTATTCTGTGAAACTCAAAAATTAATATTTAGCAGAATCTCCAAGCTGTTCTTTTTTCATTTTACAATATAAGGGAATAGTGACCCTGATTGTAAGAGGCCTTCGGTTTCTTTTATTGTATGTAACATCAACACCAACATTCTTCAAAATATCTCCTCCAGACAGAGATAATGAGCAAATGATGACAATTTTAATATCAGAGTGAACTATCTCTTAAAAAAGCAGAAACTACAGAAAGAAACTTTGAAGAAACGTTTACATGGACAGTTCTGTCCAGAATAATGAGCATAAATGAGCTGATTGGAAACTAACGTCCTTTTAAGCTTAACATCTGCTGACTGCCAAGACGAACTAATGAAGCATTATGAGAGAGACGGGAGAAAAGGAAATTGCCACAATGTCAGTTATTAAGGCAATTTTTTCCCCTAAAATAACAACTAATGCTAACTAATGACTGGTACTGTTGGTGTTACTGACAAATCCTTGTATCATGCTTACAGGTTTGTTCATTGCAGATAAAAAAATGTAATTAGTAAATATCATTGAGCTGATCGTGATTAGGCAGAGCTTTAATGAACAGATACGAAAACAGTGGAGCGCAATTAAAATAATTACAGCAATTCCAATAACTTCTGATGTTTTAAATTAAAACAAGATCAACTGATTAAAAGTGCTTATTTTTTTATATCAGGTAAAGTCTATTCCAGCTTCAAATTAAATGAGCTCCAGCTTGATCTGATGTGACTGTAGCCTGCAGATTATCTCGTAATAATCCCACAGGCAAAATATGCAATGTTTTTCACTGTGCGACTGCACACATGAATAATTGAAAATAATGTTTTGCCAGCCTCACTGAGACACTATGTAATTACAGAAGCAGATCCACAGCTTCGAGCCAATCAAAAAACTGACGCACACCTTTCAACCAATCATCAAAAGGGGAAGAGATCCAGAGGGAAGAAGAAAGATTAAACATATAGTGTTAAACTGATAACTGCTGCGAGTAATGCATTTATTAAACGGCTATAAAAGCAGCAGGGTGTGCATTTAAATGAAAAGCCATCTCTCACCTTCACGATTCAACTAAGGCTCATGAAAAATATGCGTCTATGGCAATATTTGTGCAGAAATTAGTGTCTTGGATCATTTGAGGGAGTTTCTAAGTAAAATGACCACTTAGTAGCACTAAAAAGAGTGTTCAGTTTTGTCACAAATGCATAAATGTAATAATAATTTTTATAAAGTACATATTGTGACAGTTTGGAAGTCCAATGGCACTAAAAGGTGCTTTATTGCATTTCAAAATAACACCTACACTAAACCTAACCAATAGTGTTAAAGAAAAAAGTGGCATAAATAAAAAAGAAATGCATGTGTTAAGGCGACCATGCCATTTACCTTGTTTTAACACAGCTTACAGCACAGAATTGAGTTTTACTACAAGTGAGTAATGCAAGATTACTACAATGAAAAATTCATGCAGAGATAGATATGTGATGGAAATGTCAAAATCGGGGTTTAAAATGAACACCCTTCAACCTGTCAAATGCTGATAAAAATCGACCACGGTACATAACCTGTATCAACACACCATCAAATTTATCAGGTTATGTTTTTTTTTTTATATATGATTCATATTCTATCAGTTTTCATGTAATCAATATCAGAGTTCTCCCTCCCGCTAAGGGAGCCTGAGAAGCTAAATTAAAAATACATATGTGGTGAGGGGGCGGGGCCGAGAGCTGTGGGAACAGAATGAGGCCGGCGCATAAGTGGATACACCTGTGGCGCACACCGGCCTCGAATCCCACGGAAGGAGCTCTGGACTATAAGAGG
>CAIGQV010019029.1:7467642-7481448 GCA_903798115.1 Danio jaintianensis | reverse complement strand
GGAGAAACCCGTTCGTCTGCCCAGAGTGCCGGGGCGGCCTGAGGCTGGCGGGGAAAGGATCTGCCTGCTACCGTCTCCCAGCATGGGGAGGAGGAGGGGACGCGGGGCTCACCACCGGAAGGAAAAGAGCTGAAGGGAGCCATCCCAGAGAGCCCGGGGGAGTCACCGCTGTCCGCCATGATGCCAAAGCCTGCATCCATCCACCGAAGCGGGAGCGGAGCAGGAGACCAGAAATGCCACCAGCCAGGAGAACTGCCACCGGACACCAGAAGACGGACAGGTGGAGAGATTCCTCCACAGGGCTCCCAGCAAATCGTCGGATCTCTCAGCTGGTGGAGGACCGAGTGGCAGCATGTCTGGAGAACCGAGCCAAGAATTTTTTTTTTCTTTTGCCTCTCTCCCCTCTCTCAGTCTACTCTGTCTTTCCTCCTGCTTTTTTCCATCTCCTTTTCTCTCGGCCTGTCTCATATAGGTCTCGCGGGTGCTGTGGCGCCAAGACCCGCCCCCCGGCCGAGAGCCGTGGGAACGGAATGAGGCCGGCGCGTAAGTGGATACACCTGTGGTGCACACCGGCCTCGAATCCCACGGAAGGAGCTCTGGACTATAAGAGGAGGAACGATGGCAGAGGAAGCTGAGAGAGGTCCAGGCCTGGACACTTTTACTTTTACTTTCAGTTTCAGTTACTTCCCTTTTTATTAATAAATTATTTAAAAGTTCGTCGGAACCCCGCCTCCTTCTTCCCGATGGCCAGGCGGCCATCGAATATTATTACAACATATAAGCTAAATAATGTGTGCAGAAATGCCACGTCTTTTAAACCCCCCAAACATATGATCTCTTTCAGTTTGTGTTGGCTGTGTGTGTGTGAGAGTTTTTATAATGACACATTATGACTTTTTAAAATCTAAAAAGTACAGTAGTCAAACTGGATGGTGAATTAAAGGTTCCTTTCAAACACGTTCTATGTATTTGCATCCCATTTCAGAATCATAGAACATTTTGTTATTGATACAGTTACACTAAAATAAAATAATTAAAAAATACACAATATAGGCTTTCTTTTTTTCCTATTCAGCAACATAACAAATATGCAACCAGTATTCTACAGCTGAAAGTGTGAATTCTGTATTACACATTATAATATATGTAGCCTGTACAGAGTGTCCATGAAAATTCAGGAGAATTCCATTTGGCCTGGTCATACATTGGGAAGATGCAGCACCACTTCCACAAGCACCTTCATACGTTCATACACTCTAAATAAGAGCCCTAAATATGTCCCCGTTTGTGCATACACATCTGTTTGTGCTAGAATATTATAAATATGAATATATGGGACATAACTAAAACCATAATCGCAAAGGTGATCTGCATGATTTCTTGTCTCCTTTCTCACAACATACGCCTTACTTTTGGGACATTCTAATATAGCTTAATACATTGAGACAGTGTTTTTAAAGTAATAAACGCAGTGAAAACATCATTATAAATTATAATCTGTACAGAAAAGCAGATGAGCCTATAATATGAACATGACACTAAGGAAAAGATCACACAGAATGCATTTTTTTAGGTTTGGAAATGCAAGGCGCGCATCTTTTTTGGTTGACTTAATTATTTCGAAATAATTTTAGTGTGTGTGTGTGTGTGTGTGTGTGTGTGTGTGTGTGTGTGTGTTTCTAGACAACCACAAAATCAACTGTCTGTTCAACACAACCTCACGGCAATTTGTAATTTTTTGATTTAGTGGCTACATCATATTAATTAGTAAAATCTCATTCATACATTTACGTATGATTTGATCATCCCACAATGAGGGTTAGGGGTGGGGTTTTACAGACATGCCTCCTTTTAAAAAACATGTTTTCATACAAATGAAAATGTATAAATTTGTACGAATTAGCCATTTTTTAGAAAATATGTCAAATAGATCAATTGTCATGAAATCAGGCATGCCAGTCAGTCTAGCATGAGCATTCTAAAATCTGGTTTACTGCCCCCTGTCTATCCTCTTTAAAATAGAAAAAAAAATGCAAAAGACGCAAAGGTTTTTCAACTTCAGGTGCTCATATTGCAAGAGGTGCCCGAGACTAATAAACAAAAAAGTGTGCAAAACACTCAGTGCCAATAGAAAACAAGCTTAAAAAGGCGCCTCTCACTGCAAAAAAAAGCATTCTGTGTGATCTTTCAGTGACTAACAATGCATTGTTGATATGATCGCAATAATTCCAAACAAATGTAACAAGTAATACTTATAAGAAAACTTTATTAAATCTCTCTCCATCTTGCTGCCCCATCTATGTTCGCCTATTTGCATGCACCAGCACTGTTTATAAAGTTTCAGTCAATAAAAATCGGTGCTAACTGATCAGCTACTTTAACAAAAACACTCTATACCAGCATATTTAACTACTGACTCCACAGTCAATGCTGTTTAACTGATGATGGTTTCTTCAAGGCCATTAGAGGTTTGCTTAAAGAATAATAAAAAACTAAGCAATGAAAGTTATTCCACAGAGCATACAGCAAACCAGCTCATTCAACACACATAAAAAAACAACAACATGCAGCATTAAAACGAACAGAGGTCATCATCCACCTCGAAACCTGTCAGCAAGGTCAGTGTAATGCAGACAACTTGAAAATAATAACAATAAATAATAACTATGCAGCTGGCCTTGATCACACGTGCCTTTCTAAGAGGATCAGCAGAAAAAAAGATTCTTGAGTAGTTTCTAAAATAAAGGCTGAATTAATGGTTGGCCGTGAGTGCACCTTGCAGCCCAGGTGCCGTCTTCTGTGCTTCTTAGAGTATTTATTGAGACAGAAACCTTCCTGGCCTCTTCGTTGTAATTAATTCAGTTTTAAAGTAGGTCACAAAAGGACTAAGGCTCATTTATCGCGTTCCCTTGCGCCGTGTTTTGCTTCCTTATCCCACACTCCTGAAGAGATTTAATTGCTTTTTTTAAGTTAAAGATCAGGAGGATGTACCATCTGTACTTTCCGTCAGTGAAATTGTTCGCATATGCTCTTTCTTTCCCCCTCCCCAAAAAAACTCTTACTTTTTTTTGGGTCTCTTCCTCTGTTTCATTCATTTTCCCTCTATTGAATGTATTATTAAAGCAAAGCTAAAAACAATGCTTGATATTTTTCATAAAACTATCCTCATTAGTACAAAAAAATACTAAATAAATAAAAAAATAACATTTTGTTGGGTTCCGCATGTGTTGCCTGGAGATAAAACACATCAAGTATTATTTTTTAATTGTGTCTTAGTAATTCGCTTAAAAAACCTTCCCTCTCTTTTTTTTACTATATTAAAATAATTCGCTTCTAGGTTTATTTGTCATGTTTTATATAAACTAATAGGTAGATGCTCTACTAACACACACACAGACACACACAAACACAAGAAAATAATAATTTTTAAGGAGTATCTTTGTCTTGTTTTTCAGTACAGATATCTAAACATTGATATATCAAGTAACATTTACTTGAGAAGCATACCAAGTTATTAAATCATGTTTTTTAATATTTATATAAATTAAGTGACTTCATGATTTATGAAAATGTCAGTGATGTAAGAAAAGTAATCGTGTATTTCATTTTAATTATCTTTATCTGTCTGGCCAGACTGATTTAATTTAATATAATCGAGTAATTTGATATTTAATTGAATAATAATTATTATATACTTTAAGTTTACTCATTAACCTTTAAATTTACTGACAAACCTAATTATACAAATATAATTTTATATTTAATTTAACTTATAATTACATCTATATATTTTTTTTATGAATTAATTAATTTATGTATTTATTTATTTATTTATTTATTCATTTATTTGTGAAAAAAGTAATACAAATTTTAAAAGAAATATAACAATTAATAAAAGATAATTTACCAGAACAAGTGTGGATTGTAATTGAAAATATGTCAAACAAAGCTTATGTAATGATGTTATGGTGTTTACAAAAACATTTTAACAGCCTGGAGCCATGCCTTAACCATACATTCTTCACAAACTTTCCCTGTACTCACCTGTGCAGGAGTAATCATCAATACGGACGAAGCCGGTGTGACAGACACACATAAAAGAGCCCGGTGTGTTCATACAGACAGTGTTTTCCCTGCAGTAGTGCTTCCCCTCAGCACACTCGTCGATATCTGCAAACACAACAAAACACACTCTGTACTCTGACCTCAACACAACACCATCCTCAAAGCATTTGGGAAGAGGAACAGGCAAAAAGCAGCATTCACACCGCAGCTGTGATCAATTAGCAGCATTTGTCAAGAGTGCTGGAAGATCTAGTCATTACATCACCGACCAAAAACACTGCAGTTCACACTGATTAAGGAAAAAATAACAGGAACGCTAACACCATGTTTCAATGAATATTTCAAGGGAAGCACAGACATTTGAATTTGGTAATTTAATCAAGCATTTGTTGCCTCGAATCCCTCAAATGGCTGCTTATTTTCCGTGGAACAAAAACTAAAGTACTTAATAAACTGTGGTTTAATACTTAAAGGTGCTGTAAGTTTTTGACTTTTCTAAATCAGAAAAATGCCATAATATGTTTGCAGTTATTTAGTAAAAATGCTTAGTGAGTATAGTTCTTTATCTGAAAAAACAAAAGTCATTTATTCTCCTTTGAAAAGGTGCATTTAGTGTCAGAACATCTGTCTTTCTTTAGTCTCTGTAACTCCGCCCACTGCTAGTTAACCCAATTATATTTGAGGCTCCCGGGTTGCCATGGTGGAAAACATAGCATTTTTCATTTCAGTCATGAAGTCTCAATGTATGAGAAAATGCGTCTTCCACAAGACAGTAGCAGCCTCCGAAATGTAGATTCAAAGTTATAAAAACCTATTTTGTAACCAATTTTATTTGGCAAACAATTCAAATATTACAAATGTAAACATTAGCTGATCAGCTAAAACGTTTAGGGCTTGATCTTCAGACATGGTCATGATCTGTTGGTGCTGTCAATCTGGAAACCTACATGTGTGTCATGTCAAAGGAGGAGGAGCAGGGTATTTAAAAAAAAAACATTCTCCAACATTTTGAATTTGGACCGCTATACCTATGTCAACCACTAGGTGTCATTCCTACATACTGCACATACTGTATTCACCTTTGCGCTGCCCAACTTTTTTGGGCATCTACCTGAAGGTTTGATAGAAAGATGGCAAATGCATAAAAAAAGTAGATGTCTAGAAAATAATGTGTGCATGTGTGACTCAGTTCAGTCCTTACACTGCATTAACAGACCTTTCGCTTTCTGTCCCTCTCACTCCCTCACTTCCTCACTCCTAGCTTTTTCTCTTCCACTTTTCATAGATATACACTCGTCCTTCGGTCCACCCACTCGCTCCTCCTCAAGAACACTTTATATAATCTTCTTCACATTTCTTTTCTGTTTAAATCACCACAGCACAAAATCGTGCTCTTAATCAGCATTTTGTCTCCTTTCAAGCAAAATAATCAGTTTATTATTCTTATTACAAGATATATTTAGTGAAGAAACATTTGAGTGAAGAAGATCTGTTATACAGCCATCATTCCATTCATTTATTTATCCATTATTGTTCTTTTCTATCATCCACTCATACTCTATCCATCATCACGTTCTTCCAACCAACCATCCATTTGTGTTCAATTTATCCTTCTATCCATCATTCCATCAATTGTTTTCATACATTATACCATTCACTCATTCATTCTTGTTCTATTCTTACATTCACTCATTTTCTATCCATAATGCCATTTTCCATCCATCCACTTATCCATCCATCATTCCATTTTCCATTCATTCATTCATTCATTCATTCATTCATTCATTCATTCATATATCTATCCTTACATCCACTCATTCTCTTCATACATGATTCTTACATCCATCCATTGTCTCATTCTCCAATCCATCCATGCATCCATCCATCAACCCATCTTTCACCCATCTACCCTTCAATCCAGCCATCCATCCTTCATTCCATTGTTCCCTCAATTTTTTCCATTAATTAACCGATTTAGAACAGATTAAGAGTATTTTCTATCCATAATTCCATTCTTCCACTATTCAATCCATCCATCCATTCTTCCACCCATCCGTCTATACATCAATCCATTATTCTATTCCTCCATTGTTTCCTTCTCCAATCCATCCATCCATCCATCCATCAATCACCACACTTGTCTCTGTAGAGTTGCAGAGATATAATAAAAATAACCAATAACTTAAAACAACCTATGAAATCTTACTAACTAACACAGAAACATAGCAAACCCTTCCTGAGAACTGATATTTATAGAGCCAAACAGTTGCTTCAATAATGGACTGATTAAATCAAGTTTCTGTGTTGAAATCTACACTGTAAATCCACCAGCGCAGTGCATTTCGGTACAACACCAAATAGTCTAGAGAAATCCTTATCTGTATTATCTGTCGCAATGTGTCTGCTTTGGAGGATTCAGAGCTTAAAGTGAGCATGAAACTCAATCATCACTTCTGTAATTGAAAATGTAATGCCTTTTTCAGCCCGGTTTTGTTCTTGAAGATATATATCCCGAATTAATAATTTAAAGTTTATTTCAGAGCAGCATCGGCACTGGTGTTATTCATTTGCCTGGGGCTGTCACCGACTACAGTCTACAAGAGTCCAAGCTCAAATGCTGGATTCCTATTAAAATGACAAAACAAAGTGTTTCATACAGAGGCTTATAGCCAATTATTTAAAGCCCGTGGGTGTATCTTCATGCTAAAATATAACGTGCAACAATAAATACACTAAAACAGGTTGATTGATTGCCACAAAAAACATAAATACACAAAAAGATTTAGCCCTTTATGTGACTATTTTATGCCTTGGTATCACGACAGGGAAAATCAACACATTCCTAAATGCTAGAAAAATCCAACAGTGTTTAATAAAGTGTGCTATTATGACCCAGCAGGTCCTCCCAGATTTGAACAAGTCCTACTGATACAGAATCTTGTGGGTCTTTGAGAAACTTACAGAAGCATTTCCACTTTCTTTCAACATCAGTTTTCATTGTTCAGATGTAGTCAGGCGAGGTGCATTACTGTTTCCACCTGGTATTACCATGTTCAAATGTATCTTTCTTTATTGACCATGTGTTCAGATTGTCACCAAAATCCTTCCTTCTTATTTCTTCACAGCCTGCATCATTTTTGTGCGATTGAGTACTATTGAATGAACACAGCCAAGCTGCACGGCGTACAGGTTAGTAGAAAGGCAAGCCAACGGAAAGGATACGGATTGCAACCGTATTTAGATTGTAATCTTTTTGTGAATATGAAGTGTGAATATCATGTTTCGTTGCACTTTCTGATAACATGTTCCCATAACTATAACGTGTTCGGTCAATAGGTATGTATTTGTGGCTGTTTAAAGGCATTCGAATTCAAATTTGATTGGATATGGTTGAAAGAAGACAACCTCAAAACATTATAGATCCTGTTTTAAAGGGATAGTTCACCCAAAAATGTAAAATGATCACCATTTACTCTTCCTTATGTGGTTTTAACCCTTTATGAGTATTTTCCCCACTTAACACAAGAGAAGATATTTTGAAAAATGCTGGTTAACATCCATAGAAAAAAAAGCCATTGACATTGACAAGCCATTGACATCCATAGAAAAAAAATACTAGGAAAGTCAATGGCTACCAGTTTCCAGCTTTTTTCAAAATATCTTATTTTGTGTTCATCAGATTGAAGAAACTCAAATATGTTTGGAACAAGTAGAGAGTGAGTAAATGATGACAGAAATTTCCGTTTCGGGTGAACTATCTCTTTAAATGTTTTTAGTGCCATCCAATGAAATAGGGACCAAACATTTTTCTATTGTCACCCCATAAAATGTCTAAATTTGCTGTTGTGACACACGGTTTTGTTTTCATCCAAAGTTTGAATACTGCATAAAACATTTGCATATAAAGTATGACTGTTTTCATTCCGTGTGTCGAACAGAATAAACTTGTCACTTCCTGGGAAACTAGCACAATATATTATATTATATATTAATAAAAATGATTGTTTCTGTAAACATTTTCTCAACAAGCTGGACCTCACAGCGGCAGATGACACACTAATAACAAACATGTTTTCTTGCATTTGGATACAGGTAGATGATGTTTGCAAAAATGATTGTGAAAGACTTTGAGGAAATTATAATAATTTCTGCTCAGGCATTTACAGAATTATTTAAATAACATTTAAAATAGTGTGCAATGAGATTACTTTACTGTTTAATCCAATTAGCCAATCACATCATCTGTATGTGAATGACTTATTATCATATAAAAATGTATTCGGCTCAACTGAGAGCGTAGTTATTTAGAGTTTATACACAACTATGCATTTTTTTTAAGTGATATCCTAAAATGTTCATCAAATTCAATGAGGAAGTGACACAAATAACTGACAAAGGTGTGTTTTACATTATGACAAAGGAAGTTGTTGGCTTCCACATCACTTTAAGATATCAGGTAGCTTTCATGCAACTGCCTTGAAATTTTAGAGGGATGCCAGAACTATTAAGAAGTTAAACAGCCCTATGTTTTTGACTCTTCTGATTCGATAAATATAGTTAAAGAGTATTTTGTAGTCTATTATGCTTTTTTTATATTGATATGCAGTGTGTAAGCATCTATGAGCTTAAAGGGAAAGTTCACCCAAAAATGAAAATTTACTCACTATTTACGCTCCCTTCCTTTTTTTGTTTTTTAATTTTGTTTAACACAAAAGAAGATATTTGGAAGAAAAGCTGCAAACCTGTAACCATAGATATCTATAGTATGGAATATTCCAAATTCTATGGAAGTCAATGGTTACAGGTTTTCAGCTTTCTTTAAAATATCTTCTTTTGTGTTCATCAGAATAAAGAAAACCAAACATGTTTGAAACAAGTGGAGGATGAATAA
The DNA here is from genome assembly GCA_903798115.1 of Danio jaintianensis. Classification (NCBI taxonomy): domain Eukaryota; kingdom Metazoa; phylum Chordata; class Actinopteri; order Cypriniformes; family Danionidae; genus Danio; species Danio jaintianensis. The sequence goes on along the minus strand of CAIGQV010019029.1, from coordinate 7,472,492 downwards.
ATGATGACAGAAATCAGTTTTGGGTCCTGTCCCTTTCCCTTTAAGTGCAATCACATGTTAAAATCATATGCGAAAAACAAATGGAACAAGCTGAATAGAATCAGGCAACTCTAAGGTGAATTTTTTTTTTTTAATCTAAAACTAGAAATAGTCCGAAAATATCAGTCACACACTCTCTGGGCTGCCATGTATGTTTAGACAAGAGTACAGCCTATTAAATAGCAGCAATTCACAGGAACCCTCCTTCACATCTGTACACACACGCTCGCGCAGTGTGAACTCCAGGGTTTACAATGCATTAATTACAGCAGTAAGGATAATAGCGGCGCTGAAATATTCATTCAGCCAGACACTAAGTAATCACCAGTCAACAGCTTTCGTCAGCAACTCCTCCGTCTGTGATTGCGGGCAATTAAGTGATTTGCAAAAGCCCTGTTATTTGCTTATACAAAACAGAAATTTGGAGCAAGCAGATCTGTGGGGGGTCAAATAACAGGTGCCGGAGCTTTGATGGATTTGGAGTCTCATTGGTTTGTGCTGTGTTTAGAAACATACATGGTTTGTCTGTGGGAGTTTGAATACCTTGGCAGTAGGCGCTGTCATCCCTGAGCGCGTGGTATCCTTCTTTACAGCTACAGCAAGCTCCTGCTTCTAGGTTAATGCAGTCAGAATTTTCTACACAGTTGCGACTATAACCCTCAGTGCAGAAATCATGCCCTGGAAATCAAAAAGAGAGAGAGTGGAAGTGTTAAACAAAGCTCAAATCTGACATCTATAAATGATGCATTGTAATTATGCAATTTATTTCTTATTTGGTGCAATTTTCCAGGGTAATATATTAAAAACATTACAGTGCATCGAGTTGAGATGGATTTATTTATCGATGTGCTTTTGGGATGTTGGGATGTTTTGCATCCTGTGGTGTGACAATATCTAAAGACATTTTAAAGAGCATTTTGTTAATCATTTTATAATTGTTAATAAATGGCTTCTTGATGAGTTTTTAATTATAAATTTTTTTCTTGTTTTTCGATAAACATCATTCATCTTCTTTAGTTTTCCTCGGATACTAAAGTGTGTTTTCTTAGATCTTGCGTCTTGTTTTTGAGTGTATTTTGTCTTCTTGTACTTGTTTATATTTACATTTTTAAAACAGAGTAAAAAAGTTATGTTAAAAAAAAAATACTGTATATTTCCAACCGTTTCTGTTAGCTCATAACAAAACAAACAAATAAATAAAACCATGATAATGAAAGCAAACCAAAATGTTTAAGGTAAAATCCACCCGATTTAAATGTTATCATTCGATTGAATGGGCGTTATCTAATACCTAATAGTAGGCTCAGAAGGCTGTTATCATTCATCCACATGGTTAATCAGCTATAGATCACATACGGCTGTGGCCGGAAGTTAATGAGAATTATTTATATTATTTATTAAATTTCCCATTAATTGCATTTTATTAATGTCTACCCCTATCCCAAACCTAAACCCAACCGTCACAGTAATGTAAAAACAGATCTGGATCTGGAGTCTTCTCAATTAGTATAGCTGATTAACCATGTGGATGGATGATAACAGCCCCTACTGGCCCATATCAGCTGATAACCACTGATAATGCCCATTCTATCGAGTGATAACATTCGAAGCTGGAGGTAAAATCAATAGATGGGAATAAAACTAATATGTTCAAGTATTTTTGCTCTCTGCTCAGAAAGTATGCACGATGGAAATAATATGAGGAGGGGAAAAACTATTTCAGCGTTTATAAAAACAAACAAACAAAAATGAAATTGCAGTAAAATTTGTTGCACCTTGCATTTGCACAAGTTTATGTGATGGGAAATAATATAAGGTTGGGGAAAAATTTTCATTTCAGTGCTTTTGAAACCAAAACAAAACACAGACTATATCTCAATATAGTAGCCCATTTTAGACTATTGCATGAAAAATGCTTAATGGAAATGCCAAGATGCACATACTGTTTTTAAAAATGTGCATAAAACAAATGCATACAACTGAGTAGAATAAGTCACACAGCATGCGCATCAAAAAAGTCATATGATTTTGTTTTAACTTATCAAAAAATTTCGGAAAGTGACAGGTATATTTCGTTGTAATATATTAATTAGTTCCAGTATCCGTCTTTCGGATGAGACGTTAAACGGAGGTCCTGACTCTCTGTGGTCATTAAAAATCCCATGGCACTTCTTGTAAAGAGTAGGGGTGTATCCCCGGTGTCCTGGCCAAATTTCCTCCATCGGCCGTTACCCATCCATCCCTTATCCCACTCCTAATCATCTCCATCTACCGAATTGGCTATATCACTGTCTCTCCACTCCACCTATAGCTGGAGAGTGGTGAGCGCACTGGTGCCGTTGTCCTGTGGCTGCCGTCGCATCATCCAAGTGGATGCTGCACACTGGTGGTGGCGGGGAGAGACCCCCCCTTGTGATTGTGAAGCACTTTGGGTGTATGGCCATACACGATAAATGTGCTATATAAATACACACATAACATTACATATTTCAGAAAGGGGTGATTTTGTCTCTGTAACTCATTGGATTGAAACGGTGCTCAAAAGTTTTATGCAATATTCCAGTTTTGTGCATGAGTTCAGTTCACCTCTTTGAATGGAAACATAGCTAATGAGAAGTGTGGTGAAATCGAGCAGACCGTATGTTGCCCTGTGTAGTATCACTGTTACACTGGGGTGTTAAATGTGTGAAGGCTGCAAAATAGATGTGTGCTGTCATGCACAGACATGGCCGGGTGTTGAGCACAAATCTAGTTTGTGTGTGCAGTGGTCAAAGGTGGCTGCCCTTAATATGACTCCATCAGTGCAGTAGAGGGTGTGTGTTGTTTCGGTGTGTGTCGCACCTCTGCACACTTTGCAGCAACGATCAGTGAGTGTGATCTGCTCTGACTCGGGGCAGTTCAGCTCTGGACAGGCAGTCATTTCCACTCTACGCATACTTCGATCCTGCAAGCACACAAAATCTAGTGTTTATACAATTTTATTAATTAAAAAACACTGTAATGTCCAGATTAAAGCGTTAGCTGTCAGTAAAGCAGGAAAGCTTGACATAATATATATAAAAAAAGAGCTTAAGATTGTTTTTCAAGTTCTAATTTAAATGCTGAATTTAGAATTCAAATTTAAAACCAGATTCAAATTTTGCACAGAATTCAAACTCGGCTTGGAATTCAAATTCATAATTAGGTTCAGGCAAAATTCTAATTCTGCCTGGATTTTCAATTCATAACATGTCCAATAAGCAATTTAAATTCTGCCTGGAACTAGAGCTGGGCTGATTAACAATATCATATTGAATCGCGATAAAGTTTATGTTGATAACGATGATACGCTCTGGACATTTTTACTCTATATTGATCCTAAGGGCCAATTACACATCAGAAATATGCAACAAGAGGAATCTATAATTGTGTTGATATTAGAGATTCACCAAATTTTTGGCCGCTGAAAATTTTCAGCCGAAAATAGGTCATGCTGTGTCACCCTGTATTGTTTAGCGTGCTCGTTTTACTTTCCCACCAACAGTTCACTTTCCCGCCAGCAGAACCCACCTTCAGTCATGGTTGGGATACTCTTTTAAATATGGAAGCATTCAAAACTTATATCGAAATTTATATCGTTATCGTTCAATACAGAAAAGAATTATCGAGATTGCATTTTTGCCATAGCGCCCAGCTCTACCTGGAAATGAAATTGTCCAAAAAAACCTCAAATGGGTCTGAAATTCAAATGAAATTCAGTGTGTCTCAATTCAAATTCCTAGTTCATTCGAAATGAAGCACAGGAGTGTGTCTGTTTCATTCAATTTCCATGGAAAGTGAAAATTCATACAAAATATTTATTATTATTATAACACATAGATTACACATACACATTACACATATATAGATTAGACCAAATTCATATTAAAACCCAATTCTAATTCTGTCTATTCTATTCTATGAATTTGCATTTCATATATTGGAGTTCAAATTATATTGATATTGATAAATTACAATATTCTGTCTGGAATATACATCTTTCGTCATGTATATTTATATTTTTGCAAATATTGCATAGAATCCAAAATCAGGCTTAGACAGAATTCTAAATCTGTCAGAAATTCCAGTTCATAACATGTAAAGAATTCAAATTCTACACGTTATTTAAATTCATAACCGGGATCAAACTGAATTCACATTCGAATTCTATCCTGAAACTAAATTTATACCCATGCTTTGATGTCTAACTCAAATGCAGCCCATGATTCAATTTTCCAAACAGCCCCAGAGTGGAATTCCAATTAATAACCATGCACAGACTGGTTGTTTTCTCGCAAGAAAAATGTGCAAAAAAATGCAGAACAGTCAGATCCTGTCAGGCTCTAACGAAAAGCTTCAGACCGCCGGCCTGCGGTTCACTTGTACTTACCCTGCATTCAAACAGCAGACAGTTTCCCTCAGAGTCGTGAATGCTCTTACGGTCACCTTCCACATACACTCTTCCTCTGAACAGACACACGGCTACAGAGAAAACATACACAAGCAAAAATAAGCTATACACGGTGCACAGGAACGAATAGGATAGAGACGAAACGAAGCAATTTAGAGCACAAACCAGTACGCCATCGATCGGACAAGCATGTTAGATTAAGCCTACCAGAGCGCAATGTTAAATAAAGCCCTGGTCATCAGTCAAACTGCTATTAGCTCCTGCACATTAGCTCTGCTCACTCAAACACAACACGCTGCACACTGGCCCTGAATTATTAATGATACCAGAGAAAGTGTGTGTGTGTGTGTGTGTGTGTGTGTGTGTGTGTGTGTGTGTGTGT
>CAIGQV010019029.1:7412965-7431355 GCA_903798115.1 Danio jaintianensis | reverse complement strand
ATAGATAGATAGATAGATAGATAGATAGATAGATAGATAGATAGATACTGATTTAGTATCACTTTAAGTCCCCCAAATAATGGCAGTACACCCCAGTGATCTTAGGTAATGATAGATTGTACAAATATTGTGTTTTTGCTAGAGGGCGCTGTTGAGCCATAGATTTCTCCTGCATAACGTTCGCTTACTATTCTGAGAGCATGGCCAAAGTTTAGGATGACAACACAAGCAGAGACAAACAGCGGACTACAGAGGAACAACAATAAGGCATTCAGGAAATGATGGTATGTCTAGTAGATTTCAAGGAAATGCTAAAGAGGGTTTCATTCCTTATTTAAAAAGACATCATGGCACCTGCTCACTGCATTAAACCAACTAGCTCTGAGAGCTGTACTTGGCAGATGTACTCAAACAGAGAGAAATATAGCAGGAATAGTCCATAGTGCAATAAATTAACAGTTTACCCTAAAATGAAGATTTACTCACCCTCATATGGTTCCAAACCTTATGAGTTTCTTTATTCCATTGAACAACAAAAGAAGATATTTTGATGAAAGATGAAAACCTGTAGCCATTGACGTCCATAGTAGAAAAAACTAATACTATGGAAGTCATTGGTTGCAGGTTTCCTTTTTTTTCCAAACGTCTTTTGTTTACCAAAATAAAACAAAAACACTCAACGGTTTGAAACAAGTAAAATGTGAGAAAATGATGACAGAATGTAGATTTTTGGGTGAACTGTGCCTTTAACGTCTTGTTATTATTATTACTATTGTTATTATTGTTGTTGTTATAATTAAAATATACTTTCTTGTTATATTTAAACATTTTAGTAAAACAAATCAGTCAACAAACAAACAAGCAAGCAAATATTTGATTTAACGCATTTTTTTTTTAAATAAATGTAATGGTTAGGGTTAGGGTTTAAATAATAATTAGAAAAAAATTAGGAAATGAGGAAATTAAGGAAATTAATATTTATTTATTTATTTATTTATTTATTTTCCAAAACAAACAAATATAAATTTTAATTGATTTAAAGTGAACAATATTTACACTTTGGTAAAAAAAAAATATATATAAATATATATATAAATAAATAAATTGAATTAAATGTTTAACTTTGAAAAAACGATTTTCCTATTTCATTCATTGTAACATTTATTTATTTGTTTGTTTGTTTTCTCTGCTGCATGTTGTTGTACTTAACCAAAACATTTTTTTGTGACATATAGTTAATATTTTCATATATGTTAATAACTACGCCATTAATGCAAATAATACAGTATAAGGCAGCATAATTCATGCAACTGGAAATTGTTTAGTCCTAAAAAAAGTAAATTCAGTCTACTCGTCATGCCAATAAAGCGCAGTAAACTGAAGAATAGTTTAGAGAAAGCGATTTAGGGAAAAGCACTGACAAAACCTACCAAAATACAATTAAATGTTCTCCATTACGCCATTATTCCATTAGAGAGAGAAAGAGAGAGACTGAGAGACCTGCTCCTATAACTCCGCCTCCGGCTTCATGCATGCTGCATTCTTGATTCCTGTAGCCTTTACTCTGGAGAAAGGGAAGCGGAGGGAGGAGGGACACGCGCCGGCGGTGGGATGGACGGCTGAAGCATGGAGTCGCTCGCGCATATTTGAGCTGCCAGAGGCGAGAAGAGCGCATCCTGACACAGAGCGAATGACTGACGGATCGCTCTCCTTTCAGACGCATCCCTATAGCTTAAATAACGACTGAACACTCAGTTCGGGATATTTGGGACTTTATCTAGCGGCTCACCGCCGATTTTAAGATTTACCGAGCATCCCTGAGACCATGGAGACCGAATCGTCCCAGTTGGGGAGTAACGGAGCAAACGAAAGTGATCTTCTACCGGTGGACTTTCCGGGAGGAGAGATGCCTGCCTCTCTCGGTGTGCGGAGAGGGTCCAGCGTCAAGAAACATCACCACAAACACAACCTGAAGCACCGCTACGAGCTGCTCGAGACCCTCGGGAGAGGAACATATGGAAAAGTGAAGAAAGCCATAGAGAGGCACACTGGACGAGTGGTGAGTTGACCATCTTACATTTATAAAAAGACTTTAAATTTGCCTTTTGTGGTTAAATAAACCAAATACAATTCTCAAACAAGTATTAAAGTTGTTACAGATGTTTTTCCTAAAATTATTTAAGATAAACAAACATTACATTAGGAGCGATTTTATGCTAACCAGGTCAATTGGACCATGTCTTTCTTGAAATCTTCAAATATGTTTAAGCCTTGTGATTTCTGAAATTGAATGTTTGTGGGAAAGTGATTTTATCTCCAGGTATGCATAAAAAAGGTGCCAGTAAGAACCAAGGAGGAACTTTCAAAGTGATGCCATGAAAGAAACTTTTACGGTTCTCGTAACAGAATTTTTAAATAACCACTTTTTTTAATCAGTGAAGAAAAATGTCAATCTAAAAAAAAAAAAAAACTTTTTTCTAAAAATAAGCTTTTTTATTATAAAGAACCTTTTGTGGTGATAAATAACATGGATGTTAATGGTTCTTCATGAAACCATCGATAAAGAACCTTTCATTTTAAGTGTGGAAATTCCACTGTTGTATATGCGATGGAAAATAGGTTAAAAAGAGTTCACCCCAAAATGAACTTTGTCATTATTTACTCACTTTAATGTCATTGCAGGCTGATAATTTATCTATCTTCAGAACATTTTCAGGAACTTCAAGTTAAAACTGTTTCTATCCCTCCACTGAAAGTCTGTTCTCCCAAAACTTCATGAGGATGATTGAATGACAGAATTTTCAAAGAGAATATGTGATTCGCCTTTCTAATGGGAGAGAGGTTTCACTCTTTATCAGTTGACCTGATTAAACATTCCTTTGAAATGTTGGTGAAAGTAAATGCGCCATTAATGGCCATCATTACATGCGCAATTTCACAAGGCAAGTGCTGTCTTCCGTCCCTCAATAACAGGGGTCAGCTCAATTAGGTCATCCAGGAATTGAGCAGGTCAGAGGTTTCAAAATCACGAGACCTATGTAAAGCTAAGCTCCTTTACAGATCATGCTCAACTCGCCAACATCCCTAAGAAATGCATAACATCTGTAGAGGAAGATAAGTGAGGAAAAAAGTAGGATAAACCACTTCTGCTTTGGAACTAGGTCAGCGCATTAATCCCGAGACAGATCTGCATCTTGAGTGGGACAGAAATGGACCTATAGTGGGTCAGATCTGGGGGCGAGAAATCAAAACGTGGCCTGATGTCAACAGCTGCTCGAGCACAGGATGCGCACAGAGTCACGTCCGGGACCTGGTAACCTAATAAGGAACCACTTATGAGTATTTCCGCAGAATTAACAACGGTTGACTAGATAGACACATTACATGCGTTCTTTGGAGACCAATGCAGTGGGTTGTTTTTTCATTGTCCGATGGCAAAAATCTGAAGGGGGCAGATAAACTTAAGTGTTCGTGTGGTGATGATTTTGGCAGCAGCAAAGAATGTTCCAGCAGCATATGCATTTAAAAGCTTTGGCCTCTAACACGTTTGAGGACTTGTGAATGAGATTCTGTTGTTTGCTAATGTGAACTTTCTCATTTAAATGGGTGTTTGGGGATTTAAAAGGGCATTATAGACCGGGGTAGATGATGAAGAAGCATACACAAACTCAAAAACACTTTCAGCAGAGCTGGAGTCGCAGTCTGTCAGAATGAACCAGTGGCTGAATCTTAAGAATGCATGATTCACACTAATAGTGAAGGGAAGTATTCATAACATTGCACTGTGAATTCATTTATTCCCACTCTTTGCTTCTTTATAATCATGAGTCTTGGCTCATGCAAACAGATTTCATATACAATCTTATAATAAAGAGGCAGGCATATACATTTAATCTTACAGTATATGCATAGGAATGGGGTATCACATTAGTTTAAGTAACAATTCACACAACTAACTACTTGCTTATTACCTGCCTATTATTAATATATTAACTGTTTATTAGTTCTTATGAAGTAGGATTTTGTTTTACATCCCTAATCCTATCCACTACCTTACTAACTATTAATAAGCAGCTAATAAGTAGTTTGAGTTAATAATCTTAGTTAATGGTTTGTTAATAGAGTCGTTTAAAAAAAAAAGTGTGACCAAAAATGGATTTAATGCATATTTAATGAAGAAAATTATGAGTATTTAGGGCTCAGTACAAGTTTTGAAAGTCACAACAACAAATCGTAATTATTCTTTTAAAATAAATTGTTATGGTCATTTCAGGAATTAAATTTTTTAATGGCATCATGATAATATCAGAGAATGGAATATACTGTAACACTCCAGACAACGAGAATTTTAACATGCATATTTCTGATGCCTGTACTGTTTCAACAGTGAGTATGCTTATTATAGACTAGCCCTATTTGTTTAAGTTGTCTCTCTATAACCTAAATCTTAGCTTTCTTTTAAGAAAATGAAATTATTTGTGGTATTAAACATGACACATTCCAAAATATGATTACTTTAATAACAGTGTAGATTTTCAGAGAAATAAACCTAAAATGAAGAGGAAGTTGGAAAGAAACAACAAATGCAATGACAGCGTTCCTATTTGTGCTTGTTCATTGTGTTCAACTTTCTATGACGTATTTTTTCAAAACTTTGTTCCACACGGGTGCTCCAGTGAGTAAAGGTGCCCGCTTTTCCCCTTAAATGGCCGACAGGTAAAACAACACAGCTGTTGTGTGAGATTTAGACAATGGGCTGGTCTGTGTCTTTGAGACAATGAGAAGGCTTTAGTTTTAGCCAGGGGTTAGAGAAGAGCAAAGCCTACAGCCAGCTGGCATAGGCATCAAACACAGGTTAGCTTAATGATCTGTAGCCACGGGCTGAGTAACAATACCGCTCAACCATGTGCGCTTCCTTCAGCGAGCTCAAAGAATCACCAGCATGTCCGTCTGCTGCAATGCAATTTTAATGAGTTTATGCTTTTACTGTAATTAGGGATAAGTACGAGAGAATACAACATCGAGGTCCTAAAGTGACACACAGCAGGTACACATTCACAGTCTTAAGAGTCTCTTTAAAGCCATTCACCATCCTATAGTGACAAACAGCAGACTGAAACCAGACAGATCATACCCAAGTGGGGAGTTCAACACATTTATCACAGGCTCTGCACTCCGAGAGTTACATAAGTGACTGATAAGGCTGTAACTTGCAATGTATCAGGCGAGAAAACAATACACTGTCTGGACACCCTGTTCAGACATGGCCATTTTGCCCCTAAAAGGCTTGGGTTGGCAGATATCGGTGCCGTGAACAACACTGGGTGGACAGGAAGTCAGCTCTGTCAGCGCCACTTCCTCTTTTGCGTGTTTAATGAGTCAGTGAAGGAACATGCTGCAAACTTCCTGCGACTTTAATTCCTCCTCATGACCACTAAGACTTAGCAAGACACAAATCTTCTCTAGATCTTTAAGAACGAACATAAAGAATAAGACTTGAAGATATTGAGTGAATACAATTAGTTTACCAGCTTCTACCGGTGGGCTACCATTTACCAGACAATCAATTCTCTAGATAATAAAAAAGAGGTTCTTTGAAAGCAGGCCTTTAAGCATTGACACAACTCTCTGATATAGTCTGGTAGGGAGCTTGTAAGTGGGACATTTAAAAATAACTCCTGTGGTGCGCCTTCACCCAAAAAAGCCATTCACCTTCACGGAAACCCATTTTTGCTCAAGGTTAGAGTCACTGACTGCAGATCTGCAGATCTAGTCATCTTTGATAAAAACTTTTTAAAAATACTTAAACTAATACCAGACTGGCATGTTTAGCAGATTTTTGGGTCAGCTGACTGACAGGAACAACTCATTGAACCATAAAACGGTGTAGACTCTTCTGTTTCTATGATCTCTGACCTCTTCAACGGGATGCCACTGAAACACTAATATAATCAATCAATGTTTTTTAACCTTTGACCCATGTCTTCATCAATACTGCTCAATCAACTGTGAAATTGTCTACTAAACCAGGAATCCAAAAGTATTACTCTTAAAAAATCTTTAATGATTCTTTATAATGTGTGTCGGTTTCTTAGGTGGCGATAAAATCCATACGTAAGGAGAAGATAAAAGATGAACAAGACATGGTGCACATCCGCAGAGAAATTGAGATCATGTCTTCTCTCCGCCATACACACATCATCTCTATACATGAAGGTATGTCTAGTCTTTTTTTACTCCTAAAAAACTGAGTTATTCAATCTAACTCTCTTTCCAAGAGTTTATTTCATGCTTTCAGTGGGTCCACTCTTCTGCTTTGTTTTTTCAATTTGGCATGGTCCTTAGTGTCTTCAAATCCAAGACAAAGACAGCGAACTACATTTCAGAAAATGGGGCAGACCTTGGAATTGCAAGATGTAATTTTTTTAACCCAATCACAAGGGGACGATGCAAAATACAATCTAAAGAGGTTGTCTACTTTTGAACACTTTCAGAGGTAGTCATTTGATCAGAGTGCTTTTCACCCCCATGTCATTTATTTAGAAAACAGAGCACAGTTCAGGATCACAGTTGTTTTTACTGGTCAAAATTCTTCAGACCCCTTGACTTTGATTCTCACTGTGTGTAAACTGCAGACCCTTTGCTGCTGAGTGTGGTTTTTCCTCAACCTCCAATCATCTTTGGATCAGTTATTCTCTGAGGATGCGCTGAGGCCATTACAGTCCTCAATCAGCATGTTTGAAATGTCCCGCGCATTTAGCTGTGCCTCTGAACATAAATAAAAAATACATCAAATTAGGCCCAGAGTGCAGCATGCCTTGAGCAGGATACTCAAAAGAAAGACTTGACAAAGCTGCTTTATCTCCACGTTGACAGAGGGAGACGCCACGGCTGTGGACTCACGCCATGCTCTCAGCCAGGGGTCATTATTACTGACCCTGGATTGGTCTGAGAGTCGGTGCCAGAACGTAGTGCGCTCAGTCTCTTGTGTCTAATACGGATTAGGCGAGAGAGGTAATTACTCAGCTCTGGCCTGAGACTGAGTTCAGTGCCTTGAGCGTGAACTTAACTGGTATTCCAACAAGCTTGGTTAGTCTTGACCCAAGACATACAACAGGTGTTCACATACACATGTTGTTGAAAGTTACACTAAAAGAGTTAGAGGAAATGCACCTGATCAGCAGGATTCTTCATTGACTGTTCGGTCCACTGACCGTCACTGTGACGACAAGCCTCTGGGCACTAAACAATAAAGGGTCACTATGGAGATCCCCATGCTGTTTCAGCAGATGGTGGAAGAGGAAATGAATGAGCAACACCTTTACTCCCTAGCAAAATAGGATTTGCATAGTTCCCATTTTACCCATCAAGATCTGCAAGATAAACACTTTTCTGGTTGGTTTAAATGATAGCTATTAATCTAAGCACTGCTACTAAGAATAGTCTGTTGTGCAAAACACATACCTTTTCTTAGAACAGGAATGTTTATGCCACCATCTGAGCTCGTGTACACCAAATCTCGCTTCCTCTCTGCACTTAGCACCTGTTAACAGTTGTGGTCTCACTTGCTAAGACAGCTTCTAATCACTATGACCCTGACTAAAGACAGACTCGCTGGCGATTTTGAGTCCTACATGTTGGCAATGACCCAACCAAAGCGTGAGCCAAACTGTTAACAGTCATTGACAAAAAAAGAGCTTTAGCTAGTGAGCCAGACATAATGGAAATATGCTGTTTTATTTCCATGCGCAGTCCCTTTAACACGCAAGTGCCTATAATGCAATGATGTTGAGTAATCTAATCAGTTGCTGTTGTATTTGCTTCTTTTCACAGTCTTTGAGAATAAGGATAAGATTGTGATCGTAATGGAATACGCCAGTAAGGGTGAGCTGTACGATTATATCAGTGAGCGCCGAAGGCTCACCGAAAGGGAGACGAGACATTTCTTCAGACAGATCGTCTCTGCTGTCCATTACTGCCACAAGGTGAGGACAGACCCAAATAACATCATATCCATGAAGTGTTTCTACTGTGGAATGTAAGAGATGATTCTTTGAAAAAAGTGTTTATTGTCCCTGCAGGGAAAGTAAAAGGGGTTATGTAGGACCCCACTGACTTTCATTGTACAGGCCAGGGATGTCCACTCCTTATTCTGGAGGGCCACTGTCTTGCATATTTTAGCTCCTACCCTAATTATACACAACTGAACAAGCTAATTAGGGTCTACTACAAACTTCCAGACAGGTGAGGCAAGTTGAAGGCTCAACAAGGCAGGTTTCCATCCAGGACCCAATTTGGATATTCCTGGTATAGACAGTTGAAACATTATTCTTTGGGGTCCTGTTAAGAAACAAAATAGTCATATACTGTAGTTTTGGAATGACATGAAGGTCAAAACAACATAAGCTGGTTTGCTGGTCTTCCAATCTGTTTAAGCTAGCCTTTGGTTTTTTTTTTAATTGATTGATTGCTTAATGGATTGAGTGAGATGTTTTAGATTATTCTTTATGATTGTCCAACTTGGCCACCCTAGCTAGATCAGTAGGGGGCTGATGGGACACCAGCTTCAACTAGCTAAGACTTTAAACTGGCTTCAATAGGGATATTGCAAACATACTGTATGGTGGGGACTGCATGTCATGGTAATTGTCATGTTAATTGCTTTGCTTTGCTTACAACATTCAAACTATAGGGTACAGAGTCTCGTACTGTACCTTGAACTAAGCCTCTCAAACTAAACATCTGTGCAGTGTTCATGTGAAACCAACATGATTCGCATGTGCTCTCTATAAGTAAATAATATAATTTACTGTATGAAGGAGGACTTGATATGAGAGGGATAAACTAAACTTCCAAGAATGTCTCGATACGAAAGGTTTTGGAGCCAAAGAGCAGCTGTGTTCTTCTGTCCTGGTGCCAAATCTCTCTTCAGCTCTCCTTTTCCCGCTTTCCAAGCATGATTCTTGTGATTGAACTTTCACAATGATCCAGCCCATATTTCTTCATTGTTTTCTGTTTTATTTCACATTTTAAAAGCATATTTTTCTAGTTTTATGAAGATTTAAAAGGTAGGATTAAAGAAGGAGATGCCATTCCTAGATCAGTACAAAGGGTCAGCCGGGACCTAGGGCCGTGTCAGCTGGAAAATAGAACGTCCTGTGGGATTTTAGGCTGGGCTTGGCCTTTGTTTCTATACAGCTGGGGTGATGATGTCATCAACTCTGTTGGGGGATTCCAACCCAGCCCTTCTGATCAGGCAGAGTCAGAGGTCGTTATGGTCCGTTTGACAGTTGTGTTTTTAGACCGGATGAAGGGAAATTTCACTTGTACTTTTCCTAAAATTACATATTAAGCTGATTTTACACCTGTTATAGGATATCAGATATGGCAAAATTGGTTGTCAAAAATGGTCTTAATAGTCTTAATAATGGTAATTTCAGTAAGAGCATGAAAAGTGATGTTTTTCTAATGGCTGGTTTATCAATTGACTATTTTGATAATGTCTTACAGAAAGGAGTAGTACACAGAGATCTCAAGCTGGAAAACATTCTCTTGGATGACAACGGCAACATTAAGGTATGTTACAATTTTCCTCCAGTGATATTTTGATACACTTAAGTCCTATTTGTTTTATTAATTACTGCACTTATTAATTTACGATTAATAAAGATTAATACATTTGTTACAGTATATTTATATTTGTTAATGTTAATTTCATAAGTAATAACATTTTTACAATTGTTAGTTTATAGTTTAGGTTAATATATTATATTTAAATTAAATGAAATTTTTTTTTGTAAATAAAACATTCAATAATTTCCTTTATTTTAGAAATTTGTCAGGGAAATATGTCTCATTTTCAGTTATATGACATGATACAAGAAAATAAATAAATAATAATAATATTTGCAAATATAAACTTTAAGGTGTTACCTTTCTTACTCACAATAATGACTGACTTGATTTTCTTATAGATTGCAGATTTTGGTCTGTCCAACCTCTACCAAAAAGACAAGCTTCTTCAAACGTTTTGCGGCAGTCCGCTGTACGCTTCCCCTGAGATTGTGAATGGACGACCATATAGAGGCCCAGAGGTACATCATGAACTAAAGTTCCCAGTTATGCAATCTTCCTGTGCCATTTAAGAAGCCTTCATTTTTCACTTCAGAAAAATGTGGGCTAGGTAACACAATCACATATTTCCTGTCTCAAAAGATAACAGAAAGCAAAACACAGATTACAAAGAGAAAGAGAAAGTGTTTTAACTCATATCCAAAGGAGGTGAGACCACCCCTAACCCTCATTCCACATCCAAACTCAGTCACTCCCAATGCAGTAATCATTTCACAGGCCAAGTCAGTCAACTTACCAAACATCCTCCATAATCCAATGAGAAACAAAGACCCTGCCAAAAAGAATGAGGTCTAATCTCAATGCTATTTTCAGGATATCAACCATTCTTATACCCCCCCCTCATGGTTCCTAATTTTTAACAGCAAAAGACTAAGTCTGTCTGGAACACAGGAATATTTCAAATTTCCCATACGTTTTAGTGTTGATGACACATTCAAGCCTCTTGATATTCAATCGTACACATAATGATCCCACTGGTCCCTCAATCTTCCTTACATAACAGACCCCCCCTCTTAAACCATGGGAAAGGCAGCATTCTTGTCCTTGCTGGTCAGAGATCAGTGGAATGGAGCCAACAATCACAGAGCTCCTCAAATCTACTCAGGGTCAGACAGGTCTAGAGTTAGGGGAGTAGACACTTCCTGCGCTGTAATCAGCCATTGTTTCCCTCGATACCTCCTCATTTCTGGCCTGCACCCCTGTCTAATCAGCAGAGGTGCAGCAGGGATCAGACAAGGCCATGCACGAGGAATGATTAAATAACGAGCAGGAAATATGATGGCAGTTACTGTGCAGATATATGTGAGAACACCTATTGTTCTCATACATTTTAGGTGTACAATGACAGCTTGATTAAATGTTCATAAATATAGGTGGAGTTAGCTTTATAGCCTTTACAGGAAAATAAAATAACATAACCTTTTAATCTATTGCTTAAAGAGGAGGGGTGGATATGGACACATGATGAACTAGTACCAAGGTTCAGTCACTATACAAAATCATAACTCTTTCTGTTCCAATCTGGTGGAATAAACTTCCACACTCCACACAAACTCCTGAGTATGTAATATATATATTTTTTTTAAGAATATGAAGACACCTCTGACATGCATCAATGTTAGCACTGTTGATTCTTTGTGTAAATGTAGATTACATTTAAAATGTTCCATAAATCATTTTCCAAAACTGTATCTCCCAGTGGACCTATTTACGAGTGTACTGGTGTTGTTTTGATAGGTTGACAGCTGGGCGCTGGGTGTATTACTCTATACACTCGTGTACGGAACAATGCCCTTCGACGGAGGAGACCATCAAAGACTCATTCGGCAGATCAGTAATGGAGAGTATAGAGAACCCCCACAGTCATCAGGTATGTGGGGCTTCCCTTAATTTCATTTGCACAAAAATGTATGAATATTCAAAAGAAGGCCTGTCCCAAACACACCCTTAAAAACTTGAGTCACTGGGGGCACATGGCAAATTATGTACACTAGTGCCAAACCATTGACAGCAGGGCGTCACTACCTTACAGGTACAGTTTATAAACAACGTGACGGTGACAAATACTGGCCTGGCATACAGCGTTTTTGACCATTTTCATGGATGTGGAAATGCAGATCATTTTCAAAAAAAAATTTTTAAATGCAAGGGAAAACAAAAATGTTTTTCATCTGAATTCGCCACTAAGTTAACAATGTAAAAAATTGCAATGAGATTCCATTGGTCTCGCTAGCAGACATTCCGAGGTTGTCTTACCCTAGAATTTACTAACGTAGTTTAAATTTCTCCATCTTATTTAGATGCTCGTGGGTTGATCCGCTGGATGTTAATGGTTAATCCAGAACGGAGGGCTACAGTTGAGGACATTGCAAATCACTGGTGGGTGAACTGGGGCTGGAAGACCAGTGTGTGCGACTGCCAAACGCAAAGGGAAAACAGCTCGCCCATGCTGGCCCGCTTCATTGACTGGCAGAATCGCACTGATGTCCGTCCTGGCAAAGTTCAACGCCCAGAGCCTGGGAATGTCAATAACACAACCATGACTCCAGCCCGCCGTTTGAGAAAGTCCATGAAGGAGAATGATGCTGGCGTGTGGGGTGTTGCTGAGGAGAAGCCAGGCCTGAAGAGACCAAAGAGCATCCTGAAGACTCGAGCGACCAGTGGAGACCAGCGCTCTCAGAGTCTGTGCGAAGTTGAGCTCAGACGAACAATTTGCTACCAAGATGTCGAGTCGGGGTCCAGTCCGGAGAGAGAGGACACCCTGGGTGGCTCGCCAGCAAAAATGGTGTCCATGTTACCCAAGAAAGGCATTCTAAAAAACAATCAGCAGCGTGAGTCCGGGTATTACTCCTCGCCAGAACGCAGCGAGTCCTCCGAACTGTTAGGGGGTGCTACTGTGCAACCTCCGAACAGCTCACCAACCAAACGGTCTGTCGGGAGGAAGGGTATACTGAAGCGAAATGGGAAATATTCCACACACAGCACGGTGGGAGTCCATGGGGACATCCAAGCAGATGCAACTCTCTCGCGGAGCCAGAGCAGACCTTCTAGCATCGTATATGAGGAAACTGGTCTCTCTTGCATTGGCTTGGACTGGCCACCCACTTCTCCAAAACCCAACATTCGAGGCTCGCTGTCTGCTGAAGACCTGCTGCAGATGGCTGGGTTCAGGGGTTTACAGACCGTTGCGCCCCTGCATGGTGGAAGAGGCAACCGCAGCCCTCCTGGTTCTCCTGGAGACAATGGCAGCTTCTCCTTGCTGGGTGATATGGATGATGTTACCCAGGTGTACCAGAAAGCCCTGGAAATCAGCAGCCAGCTGAGCTAGACTTGGAGGTATGAAGAGTTTGGAAGAGCGAATGATTGCCAGCTTGTCCTACTCATCACAGTGCTGCAGGGTACATGTTTACAGGTCGAGAAGCATCAAATCTCCATTCACCAACTCACGTTGATGAGCATTTCTCATGATATTCTCGTTTTGAACTCGACAGTCGAGGGGGAACAACGGAAGCACTTTAAAGCAGCTGTTTTCTGAGATGCAGCATACAATGTACAAGACAGCTGAGGCCGTGTTAATTAAGTTATCCGTCGTTTGCATTTTGGCCAATTGAAAACGTCAAAGCTATTTCATTGTTTTTGGGAGTGTTTTCATCGATACAGGTCATCCTTTATGAAAAGTGTTAGATAAAGCACTGTACAATACAGTCTCATTGTATAATACCAGCAATTTCAGCAAAGTACATGCACATTAATATGCCTAATAATGCTAAGAATTAGGAAAGCAATGTTTTTTGAGGATTTGGAAGGATTTATCTTTGAAAAAACATAATAAAAAACAAAAGTATCAGAAGGTGCTATGGTACTACCATGAATTTCTGAGCATGCACCATGGCACTACTATGGTATTCTTGAAAAATGCTATTTTTTTTATAATACCAGTTAACTTAGAAGTTAACAAATTCAAAAACTCAATTAAAAATAAAACCTAAATGTGAAAATAAGAAAAATTGAAAATGCAAATGAGAGTTATAATAACACTACCTTATGATTTCAGTACTAAATTATAGTACCACATCTGATTCCATCACTGTACCATGGTACTAAGTAATTTTATTTTGCAAGGGAAGTAACAAGATATTACAAAGGGTAGCAGAAACACAGAGAGGATTTCATGATAAGTCCCAAAGCTTATCTTTAGCCTATTTTGACAGAGACAGGGTGAAGCAAACATTGGCATATCTCGGAGATCAGCCAGACAGCAACTAGTGAAACACAAAGGTCAAAGGGCAAAGGTTGTACAGTGTTATTATACCGTACATTGTCATTCTCTTTCAAGCAGGCACACGCATACACACACACACAATGCTAGTACAACTGAGCAATTATATGAGCTCCCTGAGGCATGAAAGTGTGGAAGGACAAGCTTTGACCTATGGTGTAATTTCTGGTCCAGAAATGAACCGCTTTTCAACAACACATGCCATTTAAGACAGGAAAGAGATGCCAAACAAATCTTTTCACAAGACGGGGTGTTAAAAGACACATATTCTGAAGTCAGTAGATCATGCAAACAAAGATTAAGAATGAGAAGGGGAATCAAAAGGTCACGCATAGAACTGTAAAATCTTTAGGATGTGTATATATTGTGCATCTGCAGTTATTTTATTGTTCAACACACAATAACAAGATAAATCGAAGATAGATACTATGCCATTTTTTCCGTTATATTTGCATGAGGCATTTTTACTGTTGGCTAAGCCTGAATTACATTAGTCTAGCTTTAAACTTTTAAGAATGTGCTTAATATTTACAATATATTAAGATAAAAGGCATTTCAGCATCAATTTGGAAGTTTTATATGAAGTACATACCATTTAAACATATACATGTATAAAATGAACTGGAAAAGAATGTGTTTATTCTATAGGATATCTGTTATAGACCATTGAGAAAACTTGACTGGACATACTACATATTTAAATTGTGTTATTTAATGCGCTGTGTATTATATACTGTATGTACATTTCCACGGTTATTCTGCTATACTTTTTTTTTAACTTTGACTTATGATTGTCTTGATTTGTGCCTTCATTGACATAAGATTGTCCTGATAATGTTATTCTCAGTTACAATAATTAGCAGTATTGCGTAAGAGTTTTTAAATAGACATTGATGGAAAAGAAGCCTGTCTGTACGGTTTGTTATGAGCACATTTAGGTGGCATATAAAGTGTTGTTTGTGCTTAGTGCAAAACACTGTCAATTCTTTTAATAAATGTCTCCATCTAAATACCACGTCTGTGTATCTCCACTCATTCCATTTAACGCAGAACACAAAAGCACTCATAAAAGTTTAAAGCCTCTTACTCAACAAACCAGCTGTTCCAGCAACAGTGCTACAAATAAATATATAAATATTTAAACACATTTATCAAAAATGCAATATATTTTCTCCCTTATCCAGGAACAGGTGCTGGTCTTAATGGGTGTGTGAGTAACTTACTCTTTATTCAGATTAAAATTAAATTGTGGTGACTTTTTTTTAGCTAGGCCACATAATTTTTTTGTTGTTGTTGATGTTGTTTGTTCCTGAGCCCGCATTTTCGCACTGCAATTCAAGCACATATTTCACAAAGTAATGATTTTACTATTTCCAAAACAGTCGAGTCCCACATGTACACGTATGTAAAATATTTTTAGCCTATAAACAGCTAAAGGAAACTTTAAAGATGCATTACAGTAGCAATTATTCTAAATAAAACATAGCACAAACATTTTATATAAATATATACACTACTTTTTAAAAGTGTGGGTTCGTTCAAATTGAAATTTTGCTCACCAAGGCTGTATTTTTTTGTAATCAAAAGCAGTAATACTGTGAAATATTTCAATATAAAATACAAATTTTCTATTTAAATATATTTTTAAAAATGTAATTAATTCCTGTGTTGGCAAAGCTGAATATTCAGCATTTTTATTGTCACCTAACCATTAAGAAATAATTGTAATATCTTTGTCTGTTTGTTTAGTCAATTAGCAAAATAAATGCAAGTTAATTGCATCCCTTGCTGAATTATTATTCTTATTATTATTATTATTATTAATAATAATAATAATAATAATAATAATAATAATAATAATAATAATAATAATAAAAAGAAGAAGAAGAAGAATAACAATTAGGATATATGGACTATTGTTATACTGAATGATGGGTGATTTTTTTTTGTTGTTGTTGTTGTTGTTGTTTTGTCATTTGAATACCGTGACCCTTCTACATTAAAATAATATATAAACATATTACACACTGATGACATTTATTCATCAAAAAATATATCAATATATATTGTTCTGTACAGAAAAATATGCATAGCACAAAGAAAAAATAAACAAACTTGAAAGAAGACAAAAAGGCGCAGCAAATATTTTCATGGAGGATTTTCGGATGGAAAAGCAAGCACAATCCTGTGTGTAAAAGCATGGGCCAGGCGAGACTGTCTCTTCATATGGCAGGAAAAACAATCAAGAAACTGTCAGAGCAGAGTTTAAATGTGTGTGTGTGTGTGTGTGTGTGTGTGTGTGTGTGTGTGTGTGTGTTTGACTCTTTTAGTGGGCACTCGCCTCGATATATGGCGAGAAACTCATTATTTACGTCCTAATGCCTCCCATCTGTGACTAAGTAGGTGTGTGTGTGCGTGTTTATGTTTGTGGGTTTGTGCAAGAATCTGTGAAAAATCTTCCGTGTCGGCACCTCCTCTACATACACAAACACAGATCCCATAAATCTCCACTAATTTTAGCTCAGCGTCTGCCCACAGTTTGCATCAATGCATGAGCTGCTCTGGAAGTCTGGGCTTCTTGTCTCTTAGGAATGTCTGGCCTTTGAGCAGCAACCACTACAAAGACCGAGAGAAAACGGAGAAAGAGCATGGAAAAAAAAAAAATAAAAGAGGAGGATGAACAGACAAGAAAGGTGAAAGCACTTCCAGTCGGACAGTTGATGTCAAAGACTCTTTCTGAATGCTTGACTCAACACTGTTTTTTCGGTGGAGCTCCATTATTTTCTGTTGTCAAAGGCATTTAACTGTTTGCATCCATTTGTAGAAGGTATTTTTTGTTTTTAGGGTTTTTTGGGGGGGTTTTTTAACAACTAAAAGACGTCAGCAAATAAAAAAACAAACATGTAAAAGCCAGTATTTAATTCAAAACTGACAAGAAAACAGTTTAAAGTATTAGAAAAAGTTTGTTATACAGTATGTTTTCTTCTGAAGCCATATAATATCTTTATGTGAAAGATTTTTTTATTATTATTATTATTCCAAAGTGGAAATGATTTCTCTCTATGTAAATACCTTTCCGAAACAGGATTTAAAGAAAGAAAGAAATAAATAAAATGAAGTGACTTTTATTTCACGTTTGAGACTTTTTAAATTTGCGATTATGGAATTATATCTGACACTTTTTTTCTCACAATCCACGGAGCCAGCGAAATGCAAAATTGTCACATAAAAAGTCAGTGTTGGACTTAAAACTACAAGATAAATGTACTGTATAAAGTTGCTTTTCACACAAATAACATTACAATTGTGAGTTAAAAACCTCAGAATTACAAATAGTCACAATTCTGAGGAAAAACTTCAAAACTTACAACTTTACAACTAATATACACGATTTTTGCAAATTACACAGTATTTAACTGTAATATGAACTGTATTTTACTGTAGGACAGTTATGCAGTATGCTACTGTATTTTAAAGTTGCATTGTGAAAATACTGTATATTTTACAGTAAAGATATACAATACTGAAAATACATATACAAGATAAATGGTGATGTAAATGTAAATACAGTATATTTGTTGTAATTGATTTACAGTAAGTTACTGGCGAACTGCTGCCAGTAAGTTACTGTAGATTCTACAGGGAATTGTTAACAGTGTACAGTTAACCTAATCATGAGCTGTAAATTTGAGATTGTGAGATAAAAAGTCACAATTGGCTTTTTCATGACACGGTTGATCAGAAATAGACACAAGTGCCAATGAGCGTCAAACTTGCAGAAACACTTATTCAGACTGCAAATGTATATATTTTTGAATTCAAATCCATCGTTCCCTCAAATACTTATCCTTTTTTAAATAAGTTACACAAATCTGTGTTTCATATTCACAAATGGTTGTGTTGGGTGCTCAGAAATGTCTAAATAATAACAGTGTTATACCCTGATATATAATTTCACATGTCCTTCACATCTGTGTATTGACACCTAAGGTTTCTCATTGAAATCAATGGACTTTGTTGAAAAGTGACACCAAAGAGGCACCCAGTGTCCAAAAAAGTAACACCAATGGGTCCTGACTGAGTCAAAATGTGACACGTTGGGAGTGAGAACATGTTGTTCTGACCACATAAAATTTACAACTACTGACAGAACAGAATGACACAAAACAAAGGCCAAGAACAGCAGATTCCCTTCCTTCACTTTTCTTTTTTTCTTGCTTTCAGTGTTTTAATTCATGTTGCTTGCTGTTTAGGTTTGTGTGTGGTCCATCCAAACAGAATGTCTAAATCCAAATAGGACGTAACGGGATAGCTTTCTCTTTCCTCAAGAAAAAAAGAAGAAGCTTTTTCTGTCATTCCAGCGCTCAACCCATCTGGACTTGATTGAAAACAACCCCCTTTTGTTCTGCAGGAGTTTCCTTCAATCACTGCAACGGCATCAAAGATAGACGTAGTATTTTCACCACGCATTTGCTCCA
>CAIGQV010019029.1:7374917-7412955 GCA_903798115.1 Danio jaintianensis | reverse complement strand
AACTGACCCAGCCGAGGCTCGAACCAGCGACCTTCTTGCTGTGAGGCGAACGTGCTACCCACTGCGCCACCGCGTCGCCAAAATCAGACATACTGTGAAAATTTCCTTGCTCTGTTAAACATAATTTGGGAAATATTTAAAAAAGAAGAAAAATTTCAAAGGGGGTTTAATAATTCTGATTTCAACTGTAAGTTAACAAATAAATAAAATGTATTTATGCAGGGGCAGCACGGTGTCGCACTGGGTAGCACGATTGCCCCACAGCAAGAAGGTTGCTGGTTCGAGCCTCGGCTGGGTCAGTCTGCATTTCTGTGTGGAGTTTGCATGTTCTTCCCGTGTTCGCAAGGGTTTCCTCCGGGTGCTCTGGTTTCCCCCACAAGTTCAAAGACATGTGGTATAGGTAAATTGGGAAGGCTAAATTGTCCGTAGTGTATGTGTGTGAATGATGCATGTGTGCATAGATGTTTCCCAGTGATGGGTTGCAGCTGGAAGGGCATCCGCTGCGTAAAACATATGCTGGATAAGTTGGCGATTCATTCCGCTGTGGCGACCCCAGATTAATAAAGGGATTAAGCCGAAAAGAAAATGAATGAATATATTTACGCATTATTTTTGAAAGCATCTTCATTCATTCATTCATTCAGCTTAGTCCCTTATTTATCAGGGGTTGCCACAGTGTTTTACGCAAGAGATGCCCTTTCAGCCACAAACCAGCTGGGAAACACCCATACACTCTCACATTCACACACACACATGCACTCATACACTACGGCCAATATAGTTTATTCAATTCAGCATCCTCATTTTACAGCATTTCTACACAAGTGCCTAAACCTTTAACAGTACTGTAGCTTTGCAGGTAGGTTTTTTTGAAGCATCTTAGAGATGTTGCCAAAGTTCTTCTGGATTGAGTTTGTCTCAATTTGTTCTGTTTCTTCATGTCATTCCAGACAAACTGGATGATGATCAGATCTCTGGCTGTTGTCAGACTCCTTGTGCAGACAAGAATCTCACTGTATAATTACAATTAATGACAAAATAATGTTTGGAAATGTAAGTTGATATTTCAAACTGACATGCTACAGAAAAATATAGAAATAACCGACTTTAAACCTTTTTTTTTTTAGTAAAAATACTATGTGGCCTACGACTTTTGCACAGTGCCGTAAATTTCTGAAATCGACAATATACTTAATTTCAATCTTCATATACCAAAATATTTTTGCAAATGTATTTCAGAGTTACAATAACATGTGGTTGAAGAAATATTGATTATGTTATATGGTGTTAAAGTAGTTTAGAGTAACATAAATATGTATGTACAGCTACAAATATAGTGATATTTGTCTGTTATCGTGGCAGTTGAGAAGAGTCATTCATTCATTTTTTTTATTCATTGATTGATTTATTTATCGATTTAAAGAAAGAAAGAAAGAAAGAAAGAAAGAAAGAAAGAAAGAAAGAAAGAAAGAAAGAAAGAAAGAGTTTCTTTAGATCTTTTACATACATGAAAAATACATTTGCTTCAAAAGTTACCTTAATAAATATTCTTATTATGCAAAGTGTATAGTAAAGTGCTTTTATATATATTTTTGGGTGTATATCTCCTACAGTGAGATAAATAATGGGGGTCGTCCTAAATACTTCCATCCTCACCCTTATCCCATAATCCCCTCTGCCTCTGTCTGCTTTCACACCCGTATCAAAGCCCTCCAAATATTTTCCTCAAGTTCCTCTCATTCTAAACTCCTCCTGAACGACCGTTTGCAATCTGTGGATGTTTTCACCGGTAAGGGAAAGAAAAGCTGGTGAAAGTTCAGCTAATCTTATATATGTAAAACAGGCCACACATTCAGTCTGAGATTTGTGTAGGTATTGGCTGTATTACCGGCTCTATCGTATCTGATGTCCTGATCTCTGTTGTTTTGACTGCTGAAAATGTTCCTATACTGTAGGTGTAGACTGTACATGTTGTACTCACTCACATACACGCTTATCTGCATGCACACACACACATTTAGCCATGGAATCTAACGAATGAATAGATTGTTCGAAAACAAAAGGTGATTTTAAGATATCAAAACAATAGAAGTTTAATAAAAATGGAAATAAAAACATTAATTAATTCATTTTCCTTCGGCTTAGTCCCTTTATTCATCAGAGGTCGTCACAGCGGAATGAACCGCCAACTTATCCAGCATATGTTTTACACAACGGATGCCCTTTCAGCTGCAACCCAGTACTGGGAAACATCCATACACGCTCATTCACAGATATACACTACGAACAATTTAGTTCATTCAATTCACCTATAGTGCATATCTTTGAACTGTGGGGGAAACCGGAGCACCCGGAGGAAACTCACACCAAAACGGGGAGAATACGCAAACTCCACACAGAAATGCCAACTGGCACAGCCGGGACTCGAACCAGCGACCTTTTTGCTGTGAGGCGACAGTGCTAACCACTGCACCACCATGTTGCCCGGAAATAAAAACAGAAAAGTGTAAAAGAAAAACTTCTTTAAAAAGTTACTACCCCAGCTTTTGTACCGTTATTATTGAGAACGTATAGGTTTAATTTTTACATAACGTTATGTTACAGTAAATGAAGATGGAACATTATTTGACCCATTTTGTTTTACACTGTATTGTTACAAAATTATTTGAAATATTAAAGTAAAAACTTTTGTAAATATAGCTTTATTCAGACACCAAAATGAGACATGTTGTTTTTAAATTGCATATACAGTATATGCGGTTTGTTTATAACAACAACAACAACAACAACAATAATAATAATAATAATAATAATAACAGTAGTTATTATTATTATTTATTATTACTATTATTATTATTATTATTAAACACATATTGCATATATTATATTGTGTCTGTAAATTATTAGAACTCACGATACATTACTTTTGCATCATCTAACAGTCACTTTAATCTTTTAGTTCACTTTAATTTTAACAATTATCTTCCCTTTATTTTATTTATTTTATTTAATACAAAATTGTTACAGATAATACCTTGGCAAATGTCAAATTCAATATGCATTTTTCAAACCATGCGTTATGATAACATGATAACTAATGATTACATTTAAAAAATTCAAACCATGTATTAAAATAACATGATAACTAACTTTAATCATTTTCAAATGTATAAATGTATAAGTTGCCAAATATATGTACTTCAGGTTTATGGGATGTTAAAATAATTATTATACTTTAACTTCAAAAATAGGCTTTAAATCCAGATAGGCATGCCTAATAAATAATCTCTCGATCTACAAAAATTTATAAAAGTCATATTCTATATAAAAATATGCATACTTTGGCCTAAACTGAAAATAAAAATTGGTGTGGAAACAATTTCACTCATAAACAAATCACAAATGATTACAAAGAAATGAGAGTAAGATCAATAAGACATGCAATTAAAATTCTTAGTATAAAAAGTATAAATGGTATTTAAGAATAAACGGTAAAAGACATGGTATTCTCTTACAAAACATACTCAGAAAATCTCCTTACAACAAATAAAAAGAAGTGTATATTTCATATGCAAAGAAATGCACATTTTGCCTTATTATTTATTTCTTGGTCCTTGATTTGTGTCTAAGATTGAGTATACACTAGTATAATACTAAAGCCAGCATGTGCATTTTTTATTCTATTATGGGAAATACTCCACATACACCACATTCCTGCTGATGAAGACGTCTCATATTAAACAGAGGACAGATTGGTGAGTAAAGCATCAGACTGGCTGAAAAAGATCTAGCAGAGCTGAAGTAAACTGCTGTAATACAGACACACACACACACACACACACACACAGCCTGGAGAGAAATGAGCTGGCACTGTGTATGGGAATGATAAACGCCACCAATAATTGTGCAAACATGCAAGTCTAATTTTGTTCTGAGCTGTCTGGAATATATTGAGCATTGGATCTGCACCACCTCAAACTATAGACAAAAGCTACAAACACAAGGCATCATGGGAATATGCAAACCCTGTTTTTAGTCATTTGGACTTGAGCACATGTGGTTTATAAAGCTTTACATGACAAATGTGAAGTAAAAACGTTTTGCTTTTGCTTTTTTGGAAAGTTCCGAATATGGAAGAAAGCTTTATCAAAGCAATCTCCCTAATCAAAACCACAGTAGGGTGAGAAAAAAAAATCAGCATGATCTCATGAGGAAATGTAACTATTTTACGTTTTGTCAGTTTGGTGGCTAATGGGGTATATGCACACAGACTTCATTTCAGTCAGCCAGCCTCAGCGCTTCCAGTGAACTGTCTTTACATTATAAAATTGCCATGTTTAAGGTCTGATTGCTTTAAAAATCAGTGAACTTCACTGCCTCATAGATTAATGATATAAAGTTTATCAATGGCTGAAAAACACTAGCTGTGCATATAGCCCATTCGTACGAAAATGTACGATTTTTAAAAAGAAGGCGTGGCACCTAACCCCACCCCTAAACCCAACCGTCATTGGAGGATAATCTACTCGAGATCATACAAATTCATACGAATTAGCCACTAAATCAAAAAGTTACGAATTAAATTTTTATTTTGTTGTTTTTTTTCCAGACAATTTCATGTCATTTTCCTTCTCGAGTTGATGTAAAATCTTTTGTGGAAAAAAAAAGACAAAACAGTTTAACACCATTGGCATTAATTAATTACCTCTAATATGTGCAAAAGCCAATATCCTAATAATAGGCAAGTAATAAGCCACTAGATAATAGTGAACATTGGTACTTAAACTTGTGTGTTACTGCAAACTTTTAAAAACAGCATTTTTAAAGTGAAAATGGTACATTTACATTTTCATTTGCTTTTATCCAATGCATTTTAAATGTGAAGATTTAAGTAACACTTCAAATCGTCACAAAGTAGCAGTACATAAATGTTATGACAAGTCTTTCTTAACCATTATTTTTATTGTGACATTTCAAGCGTATCACATATTTAGACTGGGTATATTCAAATATTTTTTCAGCCAAAACAACATTGATGGACTGCAGGACTAAATGTGCACAGACATGCGGTTCGTTACAAAGTAAAATTGCCACCTACTGGCCTGGCATGCATAATACAGCATTTTTAGTCTTATTTTTTGTGGCAGATCTGTGTGAACAGGAAGCATTTCGACAATGTAACTTTGCAAAAACACAATGTAAAGCTTTTTCTGTCTTTAGGCCAATGCCGCATATCAGACCGATTACTTTCACTCAACAGCACTGGATGATAACCATCTCCTCCTGTTTAACCACAGAAGTGAATAGAACTATGCAAGAAGGGAAATTCATTCATGTCCACACTCCTAATGAAGGTGCATACCAAGACTGACTGAGCGATGCAAGAATGTCATGGAAAGGAAATAGTTTGTCCTTATAGTTCTGGTCACCAGCACGAAGTTCCTTCATTCCCGCATAGACCAACACTGGCAAAACAAGCAACCAGGAAAGGGGGGGAAAAAACTCCCTGCCCAAACTCTTTCATAGAACACTCGTCTGTTCCTTTATTTTGTTTTCTTGGATTGGCAAACTGTTCATTGGTGTGTTCCAGGCCATGCCATGAATAATGGACATTTCAGCTCCGTATTGGCCAAGGAAAAGACATTCTTGCCACTTGACATCAAAGACGCAAATAATCATACACTTCTCAGAAATGATGGTACAAAAGCTACACATACACTTAATACAGTTCATTAAACATATGTACACATAGACATCACCTATATGCTATAAAACTGCAGGTTAACTATGTTTATATATAATAATTTATATTTGATTGTAACATAACTTAATTTGATTGTAATGCAATAGTATACACCTTTTGTAAAGCTGCTTTGAAACAATAATTATTGTAAAAAGCGCTATACAAATAAACTTGAATTGAAGGAATATTTTAGGTACATATCATTTTGCCATCTGCCACTTTAAATGATGAAGCTCATTAAAGCAGGGTGGATTCTGATTGGCTGTTCAAGTTTCAATCATTCATAAGCTGGAAAACAAAATTTGTCAGAAAGTGACTCCAATAATTCAACTTAAACAACTTTGTTTTTGCTATCATTAGAGCGATGACTTTATTATTATTACTATTATTATTTATGAATTTAGAACACTTTTTAAAACTGCATATTTAACATTAAAGTAGTTGTCCTGGATATAAACAGGCCTTTATTTTTGTTCCAGAACAAATATATAAACATTCTTAAATCAACATGCATTTAAACTAAATATCTGGTAACACTTTAGAATAATGGTCCAGTTAGCATTTACTAACATTAACTAAGTAGGAATAATCTTGTAAAGCATTTATTAATCATAGTTCAGCGTTAACTACTGAATTAACATTAGTTAATGCACTGTGCGTTAACATGACCTAACCTGAACTAATGTTGTTGAACTTAAATACGTTAAAAAATGTGAATAAATACCATAGTAAATGTATTACTAATAGTTTGTTCATGTTAGTAAATACATTGACTAATAGACCATTAAGTGTTACCAAATATCCTATATATAAAATAAAATAAAATAAAATAAAAACAAAAACAAAAACTTTGGGTTAAACTGTTGGGGTATATAAAAAAATATTTGGGGTATTATAAAAAAAATATATTAGAAACTCACAAAATTTTTATGATTTCCTCAGACAGTTACATACGTACCTAGTACGAACATATTATCAGTGCCTAAAAAGTACAAAAGTGCATCATTTTGAAAAGGTGCCACTCTAGTGACAGCTTGTGTCCCTTTATTTCTGAGAGTGTATAGAGTTCACATATGAATACTGAAGTCTACCAGGAGCACAATCCAAATAGGTCTGAGGACACATTGGGGGGGGCAAATTCCAAGATGTTTAAAGATAGCTCAGGATGTATGGGAGTTGACTTAAGATTCCCCAAGCCAATATATTGCCCCGCAGCGATCAGAGAAAACACACATTCCTGACATTCCTCTGTGAGCAATCAGTGGGTCAGTCGAACGGCCCACAGTGGCTGAACTCTAACAGACTCTTCACTCCTTAATCTGACAATGCTGATGGTAATCAAAGACGCTTTGCTTCTGCATGACTGGCAGATGCAGGCGATACTTGTGTATATGCACTGAAAAGGAAAGGAAAGCAAAAAAAAAAAGAATTCAATTCAAGTTTATTTGTATAGCGTTTTTCACAATAATAATTGTCATTCTAACGGAGCTTTGTCAAAGACACATTTAATTACATTACAATTAAAATCAGAAATAAAATAAAATAAAAGTTCTGGTAGTAATGCTAAAAAATCAGTTAGATTCTATTATACAAAAACAATAGAATATTTATTTAGCAATAAATTAATTTATCGGGGCGACGAGGTGGCGCAGTAGGTAGTGCTGTCGCCTGACAACAAGAAGGTTGCTGGGTCGAGCCTCGGCTGGGTCAGTTGACATTTCTGTGTGGAGTTTGCATGTTCTCCCCGTGTTCGTGTGGGTTTCCTCCGGGTGCTCCGGTTTCCCCAACAAGTCCAAAGACATGCGCTATAGGTGAATTGGGTAAGCTAAATTGTCCATAGTGTATGTATGTGTGTGTGAATGGGAGTGTATGGGTGTTTCAAAGTGATTGGTTGCAGCTGTAAGGGCATCCGCTGCGTAAAACATATGCTGGATAAGTTGGCGGTTCATTCCGCTGTGGTGACCCCAGATTAATAAAGGGACTAAGCCGAAAAGAAAATGAATGAATGAAAAATTTATTTATCAAATTAAATTGATCAAATGTGATCAAATGTAAATAATTTTAGATCACTACCAATTAAAATAAATTAAATAAAAATGACAATTAATTAAAAAACAAATGTCTCTCTTTAGATGCAACAAAGTTTACATCATTTTTAATACTATTTTAAAAAGAATGATTAAAAAAACAGCAGCGCAGATGTCCAAGCATTCATAATAATAAGATACCGTACTTTTATTAGGAATAAAATCAAAATATGATTTACAGTGTTATTTAGCATTTTATAAACCACTTCTAGTATGTTTTTGAATGCTACTACTGTTAAGAAACATTTCATAAAATGTTAGTGTTTTAACATTTTAGGTGTAAGTTAAATTAAATGAAAATGTGAAGATTTAGCAACTAGCTGAAGTGAAACGCATACATATGTGTGTGCATGCGTGTGTGAGTATGTTTGTATATGTATTAAAAAAAAAACTATGCAGCTAAACAGGAAAATAGATTCAAACCACAGAATGTTTATGTAATGTTATATGCGTTTAAACAGCAGCGTTCCACATTGTTGTCCCATAACCTCATCATATCCTCATCATGATGCATGCTTTGCATTTTAGCTCCATTTCCAGTTTACTTCTTTGAAACAAAATAGCCTTGTTTCTATCCTTGTCCCCCCCCCCCCATTCAGTTTGTGTAAAAACAAATGCTACAATCAGTCAAGACCTCTGACAAATGAAGATCTGACGTCACCTCAGCAGTTCTCCCGTAAGTTACGAAACTAAAAGTATAAAAATAGAATCAAAGCAACTAAAAACTAAGTGAGTACACAGCTGATGTTAATGAAAGGCCATCAGGTGCACCATCAGAAATACAGCTTCTCCTCCAATCAGGCTTCAGGAAGGATCTGGCTGATTATGTTATGCTCGCATGAAATGGAACACAAATAAAGGCTGCTGTTTTCAGGCCTGCACATTCATCTCCGGTTGCTTTATCGGTATTTCTTTATCTCCTGACCATCATGCCTGCATAACCGCAGTTCCACTAACAGGGCGAAAGTCAAAACATAGGAATGTGGTTGTTCTGCATGTGCTATTTTTATTCGGCTGTTATGCTAACACTTCCACCGTCTGTGCCCACTGACTTGGCCATTAAAGGAAAAGCCAAATAGATGTTTTTGAGCACAAAAAAATATATAAAATAAAAATCACAGGCAGGTCAAAGTCCGTCCATGCCTGCCAACTCTGCCAGACCATCACACAGAACTCTGGCATACCATTTCATGTTAACATAAATACTCTGAGGGCTTCAGGGGAAATCATGAGCGTTTTTTTCCCTATCGAAACACTCTATTTGTTTGGAGTGTTGGATAATTATATCACAAGTGCAGCGCTGTGTTGATAATTGGTTCATACACAGAATGGCAGAACATTGGAAACTGCGAGCGCACGCATAATTTGTTATTGCACGGCATGAATGAGACTTCAGGAACTGCAACAAACTAAATATTTTGGAAAGGGAGACGGAGAGGAAACGTGAGGCGGCTCAAAACAAGACAATTTTTCAAGTGAGAGTACTCTGTTTACTCATTTTGAATTCTTGGCTTTACAGGGCTATGTATTATTAATTGTGTTTAGACAAAGATCGCTATTGTTATTCATCAAATTTACAGTCTAATTCTGTGGCTTATACCTTGTTGTGTAGATTTTTCCCAAACTGACATCTCAGATTTTGCGGCTTGTCATTGTTCCTGGTGAGTACTTATCTATAGCTAACAGAAATGTTCTCATAACATTCCAGCAACGTTTATGGAATATTGGTTCAATGTTTTGCTATTCAAGACTTAACTTAATCGATTTGTGTTCGGACAACATGAAGAAATTGTGTGGAACCCAGCATTAGTGTATATACACACACATACATTTACAAAAAAAAAAATCATTCATTGATTTAACTCAATTTTTTGGTTTTGTTTAACTCCGTTTGTTTAAGGTAAGTGTTTGCAAGCAATTTATTTGGTCCAGATGCAATTAAGCAAATTCACCTCAATTTATTTATGCTACTTTTGCTTAATTTATATATAATTATTTCTTTTTTGTGTGTTCAGTAGTATCCTTAAACTGTTGTAGCGACTTGTGAGACCAGGTTTAATGTTTTAAATTCATCTTTAGTGACTGTGCCATTAAATATATAAACATTAAATAACATTCAGCTTATTTGCCAATATTTATGCCAATACTGTTACCATTTACTCAACTTTACTGTTCCAAACCTGCATGATTATGAATGTTTGTAGTACTCAAAATACCATGGGATATCAACTGCATGGTAACCACCTAAACACCCTAGTTACAGCATAGCAACATGCCAAACTGACTCTAAACATGCAAGCAACCATACAGCAAAGTCCTAGAAACCATTACGGTGACAAGTTCTACAGTGTAAAAAATCTATATTAATAAATAATGACATGTGATTGTCAATTTAACTTATTAAAACAAGCTAACCTTGTTACAGTCAGATTTTAGTCACACAAGCTTTTAAACGCACATTAAAATAATTAGTAAGGTTAATTTGATTGAACTTAAAAATGAAAACAACAAAAAATGTTAACATTTATGGGGAAAAAAATCCAAATACGTGCTTTTGTGTTCCACATCAGAAAGAAAAGGGTGCATAGGTTTGGAATGACATACGAGTCAATAAATTGTGCGTTTATCGGTGTACTGTCCCTTTAAGAAAGACTAAAATTGGGTTACAGTGTTTCTATAATGCTAATGGAGCATGAAAAGTCTACAGTCAATGACAAAGTGCTGAAAGTTTCAGTCAGATCTGAGATTAGAGTTATGAACATCACTCTGGGTTAACATTTGGACAACAATCATACTGTATTCACAAGTTAAGAGTCCATTAACATTGTTTGACTGCCGATAAGAGGCTATTGCGGTAAAAAGCAACACATACCATTCAAGACAGCAAGCAGTTTACCCAATGGAGTCATGTGATTTGTCATGTGAAGACAGATGTAATAGGGTCATGTTGAGAGCTTTATGAAATGGCATTCGAATGACAGAAAAAAAAAAAAAAAAAAAGAAGCCAGCAACTCTCAAAGGGTTTTCTCAGAAAAGAAATGGCGTCAACTTCGAAAGAGAAGCCTGCTAAGTACATTACTTCAGAAGATATTTGAGGTATTAATGCACATTTTTGCTACATAATAAAACTTACACAACACAAACTGCTCACATACAGTGTAACAACAGCAAAGAAGGTATTACTATTGTTTTGGAAGACAAAGGAAGCTCTTACATGTAAACTATGGTTTGGAGATATAATTTCTACTTTACATTTGGAGTGAATTAGGTATGTTGTTATAAGCAAAAACTTGAGCAATTTGACAAAATCTGCCATCCTTTTATCTGTTACTTTGATGAAACCCCTATGGACTAACGCATCATTTGTATATGTATTATTTCCATCATAATATATGGTTTAAACAGGTTTTTATGAACAGGTTTTGTAAGGGATGGTTTTGTGCTATGGGTGTTTTTTCCCCCCCTTTTTTTCATATATAATATGGACAAAACATGTAAAATGTGAATCCTTGTCTTCAATAAAACTTATTTAACAAAAAACTTTACTTTAAAAAAACTAAAAAAAAAAAATTGAATAGACAATATACTCATCACTTATTCACATTATGTAAGTGATTCTAAACCTAAGTAAGGATCTAAAGGTTTTTGTTTTTTCTGTTAAACCCAAAAGAAGATATTTTGAAGAATGTTGAAAACCAGCAGGAATTGTAATGCATACAGTAGTAGGAAACAAATCTTATGGAAGCCAATGTGTAGAGGTTTCCAATTTTTCCCAAATATCTTCATCTGTGTTCAACCGAAGAAAGAAACTCAAGCAGGTATGAAACTAGTGTAAAGTGAGTAAATTATGACATAATTTTTGGTTTTGAGTGAACTATTCCTTTAAAGTAAAACCCAGGGGTCTCGCTTTGAGGCACATCAAGTTTTTTTTTGTTTTGTTTTTCCAGGAAAGTTTGCACAATTAGGTCATCAAATATACACAGATGCCCTCTATTGGCAGCTTGATGTTTATGCAGGGACGTTTGATGAATCGCAGAGCCCACGAGGTCCCATTTCTAGCAAAAATAAATGATTATGAAAACAGAAGTTTTAAGAGAAGGCCGCAGAGGAGGAAGTGTTTGTTTTTGTTAGTAATGAGCTGAAATGTTTTTGGACCTAGAGCAGTTTGCCACCTGGTCTTGAGTAATAAAGAATGATTGTGTGTGGAGGAGAAAGGGAAAGAGAGAGAGAAGGTGAAAGGGACGTGTGTATGTGTGTGTACAGTATGCAAGAATTTGAACATTTGCATGCAAACAGCCAAAAATAATTCCTGATCCTCATGCATTTCCTTCATGTTAATATATACAAACCCATTGTGGTTGTTGGTCACGTTTTGAGCGGTTCCTGAGAAACATTTTGGACTTCGTCTGTTTGTATGTTTCAAGGAAAATCTGCCTCATTTACTGACCCTCAAGGAGTTCCAAAACATAAAGGACTGTTCACACAATCAACGATGAAGATAACTATAACAATACCTATATATTAACTTTCATTGTTTTTGCTTATATAATAAAAAGATTTTTCAAAAAACATTAAATAAACAATAAATAAAAAACAATAATTACAAACAATAATATTTCAATATTTCAAAACGTCATGTTAGTAGTAATTTTAGTAGTAATATCAAATTTATCTCTAATCTTTTTGAGTGAAACGTTGAAGAAGAAAAAGCGCCAATGCAACCAAATTCCAAATGTAAGTTTTTTAAATGCAATATTTATATTTTGATTTAATTTCAGTTACATTTAAGTTCATGAAACAATTTTTAAGATTTCAATTTATTTTATGTTAATTTTACGTCGTAAAATAAAAAGAAATCTATATATTTCTGAGTGAAAATATGTATTATTATAATTTTTTTGTGTGTAATCAACTTTTCTGTTAAATACAAAGGGATATTGTTTAAAGTTTTATTTATGGTAATGCAATGGGACACCAACATCTCACGGACCCATTATGTACAGGTATGGAATGACAAAGGCAAAAATATAACAATGGTGGCTTCAGACTCTGCCATATCAGTACGATTTGGGCATTCTCCATTTAACATGGGGTGTTTTTGCTGATCCGTAAAAGTAACAGCAATGGTCATCCAGATGCAAGTACCAGACATGCATATTGTGTAATCTGAACCCACTATAACATGATTTACATTTCCAGTGGAACTATCCCTTTAATACTTGGCAGACCATTGAATTAGTATGCCTGCAACTGCTAGACTTCTTATGTGTGAAATACTTGGCTTGTCTTCCCTTTCCATCTTCAAAAAAGTTGCATAACACTCAAAACAAATTCAGCTAACACCACACAGCCTTTTAAACGGCTATAATCACTTCCAGGTATGCAAACACATCCAAGCATTCTTTGCTATTGCAAAAAGCTTTGCCAAACTCCACCAGGTTCCAAACAACCAGGATTTGTCCTTTTGATACTTTGAAACGTTTTAATGCTTGTTTTATTACAATTTTGAGTTATAATGCACAAATCCAGTTGTTGGGTTAAAAATTCAATTTGTCCATATTTGACCCAACATCGGATAAAAATCATCATCCTGAAGCCTCGCTTACGGGACTGATACAATCTGGAACTCAGGGTCACATTCAGGGTTTTCCCCTCATTAGAGCCAGTGAAGGGCTTCATTCAAAGCTCCGTGTCCTGCTGAGACTGAGCCTGGCTGGACTGTAATTGGCTTTGTGTTTAGGTTTAATGAACTATGAGCTTCGGGCCGTCCCACACACACAGTTCATGGTCCGACTTGGGTCAAAGGACAGTCTGGATCAGTCGTGACGGGGCTTGTTCAGGCCCAGAGATCAGAAAGCGTGTGCTGGAGAAATATCATGAAGCTATTGCAAAATATGGGACAAACAATTTTGACTGTGAATTCACAGAAATGTGTAGTCACATTTAACTTTTAAAAAATATTAGCTATCATAATTATCATAAATACAATTTTCAACAGAAAAATGGTCAAACAACTGAAGAAATTCCCATAGATTTACACTGATGAAGAGATTTACACCATACAATTCATATAAAAATTTATAGATTTTTTCAGTTAAATTAGCATATATATATATATATATATATATATATATATAAATAAATATATATGACATTTTAACATTTTAACAGCATTTTAAAAAATGCTGTAATTTAATAATTAAGATGTTTAATAATTTATATATAAAAAATAAGAGTTTTTTTTTAAGCAGTAAACCATTCAATTATATTGGTTTTGCCATTAGTTTTAGCTAATGCACATGCTGTAAAAACCTAGATTATAAATATTATTATATATGTATTTCGATCCATCAAAGTTTATCATTCATTTTTATTTTAAGTTAAAATAAATAAAAATAAAATAAAATATATAAAAACTATGTATACATAATAAAACACAAAAAATTGCTAAATGTCTAACATGAAACAGAATTCAAACAATAAAAAAACAATTATGCTAAAACACACATATATAGTTCAAATATAGAGACACTGAAAAAGTTTAAAATACATTCCAATTCCAAATACATTTTTATAATTTTTTCGCGAGATAAAAACAGCAAAAAACGTGTCCATTACATTTTTACATTGCATTGTTTTCCATTTTAAACCTTTGCAATCCAGTGGCTAGTGCAAAAAATATCATAACCGTGATCTGGAGTGTTGAACATTACTTAACCTCAAGGTTTTACCCTTTTACCCAGGGTTAAGGATAGTGCCAAAAGCCCTTAAGAGTCTCCTGTCATTCACCGGCAGTGAGTCAACCTTTCATCCATCCAGGAATCACTAAACAACACTGAGCCGAAACAACCCCCCATTCCATCTTAGCCTCAATTGTTTTTTTACAGGCCCATTGGAATGTCAGGTATGTCACACCCACCACACCCAGAGACCAGAGAAAGGCACAAGCCAGGGCAAGCAGGTGAGGCTTTATCTCAGTTTGTGACAGGTCGTGGTGTCTGTTTCCCCACTTCTTTACCAACCCCCGTCTTACATCTGCCGGCCCGCCAGAGTCAGGCTGGGAAAATTCCCTTGAGTGGAACAAGGAGAAGGAAGTAGAAGGTTGATTTCAGGACAGCTGAACTGCAGGAGCTCGCAACTGCTCAGGTATCCGCTGAACGAAATGAATAGCAAGTATCTGTGTGTGTGTGTGTGTGTGTGTGTGTGTGTGTGTGTGTGTGCGTATGTGAGACGGCAAACATGTATATGTGTTACTGAGACGGAGACAGCGAGAATAATGCGTGTGAATGGCCATGTGAATGAAAGTGTCTGTCTAGGCAGCCAGAGAGCAGAAGTCTTCAGGCTGAACGGGGCAAACCTGAGACTGCATTTGGAGTCATGTGAAAAATGTGTTCCTGGTCTTCCACCTGCTGTCTGCTTTCCAAACATTCATCTATGCAAGTGTGAAAAAGCTCACATTACTGGCACAATTGAACATAAAATACCAACGTCTCAGGCAAGCAAACTAGATAAGGCCAAGTGATGAATACCATTACTGAAGAAAAACTAACTAGATTTGTTATGTAGGTGGTTATCTGGGCACTGTTAATTGAAACCCTATGTTTCTACTCACACCTCTGTGAATAGGATGCAAAGTAGTGTCTAGGGCATGGAAGACAGGCCCTGTTCAAAAGGCAAAGAAATTAGGTCAGAAGTTGAGAGTGGGAAAATCTCGAAACAGCACCCATCATACATTTGTGAGGAAAAGCAAACGCAACTTTTTGGAAACGATGATGGCATCGTAACACATAACCAAAAGAAAGAAGATCCCTGGACGCATCATCTACAAATAAAAATGGTGGATTACAGAGCTGTGTTTATTAGCACTATTACAATAAAACCTGATAATGCTGTATCAACTAGGCAACCAGCAGAGATGCATTGACAGTTAAACATGTCAAACTTTGAGTATGTTTACGTGGACAATCAATACTCCGATTTTAATACTATTAAGACAATACTCTGATTAAGAGTCTACTGTATAAACAGCGATTTTTGATGACCTTAACCCGACTAAAGTCATAATCCAACTAAACAGACATCGAATTGAGATATGTAGAGTATTCCTGTTTAAGTTGTGTTATTGAAGTGCAGTACAGACATGTAAACACCTTAATCAAATTATTACTGTCTTTTTATTATTAATGTAGTACTTTTTGCTACATTTTGCCACAGGATGCACACACGGCAGTTGTCAAGTGTTTGACGTCAAACAAATAAGAATGGCTTCAAGCAAAAGAGCACATTTTTGGTGCGAGCGGGAAATTATGACTATGCTGAGAATTCTCCCACCAGTCCTTACTGCGTACTCTCATCCAGTACCTCAGAGTTTGTCGCTGGGGACATGAATAATAAGTTAGTGAATGAAATGGCAGTGGCGGCGCGGTGGCGCAGTGGGTAGTGCTGTCGCCTCACTTCAAGAAGGTCGCTGGTTTGAGCCTAGGCTTGGTCAGTACGCATTTCTGTGTGGAGTTTGCATGTTTTCCCTGTGCTCGTGTGGGTTTCCTCCGGGTGCTCCGGTTTCCCCCACAGTCCAAAGAAATGCGCTATAGTGTCCGTAGTGTATGTGTGTGAATGCAAGAGTGTATGGGTGTTTTCCAGTGATGGGTTGCGGATGGGTTGGAAGGGCATCCACTGCATAAAACATATGCTGGATAAGTTGGCGGTTCGTTCAGCTGTGGCGACCCATGATTGATAAAGGGACTAAGCCGAAAAGAAAATGAATGAATGAATGAATGAACGAACGAACGAAATGGCAGAGGTGGCTGTTTGCTTGAGAATTTGTATCTATCATCGTCTGTTTGCATAAATTAACTGCAGTTCATCAGGTCACAAAATTAAAAATAAAATGCCCAAAATCACATATGGTGCCATGACGAACACTAACTGTTGTTGCGTGAAACGTTAGCTCATGTTGTTGTTCATTCAACGCGTGAAGTTGAATGAAACTAGCATTGAATGGTGATGTAATGATGTTAATCGAACTATGTACTATAACATGTAAAATGAAACATGAAAGGAACATTCAGAAAGCAACTCATGTAAACACCTTAATCATATTATTGTCTTAATCAGATCAAGGCAAATAATTAGATTACTGATATCCATGCAAACGTAGTCATTATACATAGATATACATGCATTCGCCATCATCTTCTTCCGTTTATGTCTGTACTCAGTGCACTGAACAAGGACTTCATGTGCATGCTCACTGCGTTCTTCTTTTATTTTAGTGTATCCTGTCTGTCTGTGTTTGTTTACAGCGCCACATACAAATGTGGCATATGTCTTACACCGATTAACCCATTTTTCATTGATAGGTTTTGTATTGGAGTCGAAAAAAAATTTACAAAGTAGAATGTTCTCTTAACAGTCCCCATATGTTTAATTAATTTCTTTTGCAAAAATAAATAAGTAAAATAACATTTTACTGCAATTTAGACTTTTCAAACTGAAACTCATGCAGCGCCCATTTCTCCATAAGATAAAGCTTTGTTAATGTTTTATTTCATGTGTATAATATATCATATGTCTTTAATGTGATTTTAATAATTTTATTCTATTCAAAGCAGCAATCATAGACGTTGGATGATTGTTTTTATCCCCACAATCAATTCCCGATCCCTTGCATAATGTTTTCAATCAATAAACTATAATTTCATTTGATTTTAGCCTATTCATGAAACACGTTTAATTGATCTGGAACTTTTAATATGTTTTTTTTTCTCTTGTCAATTATAAAAATGGCATCAGTAATGTATCTCCTTTGTCCACTTGAGATCAGATTGACAAAAACGCATCTGAATACCAGTGTCAATAGGGCCTAAATTACTTTTTCCACATGAAATTGAAACTGGAAATCAAAAAGAATCTAAATTAATAAGCAGAATCTAAATTGGAATCAATAACATTTCAGCTAACCCTATTCCTGACACAAGAAGAATGAGGTTTATTCACACTGATTCTACTAACTAGCATCGATTGTACTAACCCCCTTAAAAATCACTCCTATCTGGGTAACGGCACCAATGCAAACCCTCCCCTTAAATAAAACTTACATCTGAGTCACGGCTAATGCAACGGCCTCTAGTTGTACTCATCCCAGTCAAACTGCCATTTTTGCATTGAGGCGGATTCACTAGGACATTAAAGACCACAGCCTCTAGGATAAGTCACAAGCGTGTCCCTTGAACCAGAACAATGGCTTAATCACTGTACCCCTACAAGCTGGCCTCCATACACTCACCCACTAAACCTCACACCAATCTGGGTCACAGTACAAACAGTAATTCTTCAGTTTGTACATGAGTCATTCTGAGCGGGGGTCAAAATGGCATTTCCTGCATTTCCTCCTCACATTAACAAGGGGAGTGAGGTTAAGGTACACCGTTTATGTTCTAAACAGTAAATTAAATTGTATATATTTAGTCCCAAAGATTTAAGCATCTTTGAAGTTGGTAGAGAGCAGTGATTTTGTCCTTCATGAGTTTTGTTAATGTCCCTACAGACAATCTACAAGTTAAAAAAAAGTATAAGAAAAAGCAGTAGTTACGCTTGCCTTAACAAGCATCAATTAAACAGATCTGATGAACTCAGAAATAATGAGAGATGGTAACCTAGCAATCAAAGATCTGTGCTGTGAATTAAAATGCTGATGTTTGATTCCATAGTCACTAAGGAGCAGCAGTGAGCAAGTGGTATATTGGCTGACATCATCCGTCTTTGTCGATAAAATCTCAAGGATCACATTTGAGTTCCTCTTGCTCCACATTAAAAACATTCTGAACACCACCACCAACAACAACAAAACACTGGAAAGTCTCTGTAAGAGTAAATAAATGAAAACAGAATTTAAAGCTTACATGGACAAACGACATGCTATTGAACATTACGTGGATGGAAAACAAAAGCCTTCCCAGAAGATCCCTCAATCATTGTTATTGTAAGCAGTACAGAAAGTTCTAACCACAGTGATAAATCATGAATGTTACAATTGTTTAGTGATTTAAATCACAAAAATCATTCTCTGTGCTTTGATTAAGCATGAAAAAAATGTACAGAAAGTTTTGCACAAAGCCAGCTGCTGAAAACCGTGACACATGCAAGCTCATGAAGGACTGTGACTGATATGTGTGTCAGAGAGACTCCCAGACGGTCTGAACTCTCTGTGATTGTGTGAATGTGTGTTTGTTTGAGAAGGACAGTGAGGCCCATTCCTTCAAAGCTAGGTTTCTCTTCATGGGTGGCAATCGCTAGCGAGAGAAATGCACTTAATGATGAGCATTGTCGGTAAGAATCCACTCTAGGCAGACGGAGACTAATACAACAACCATGTACGCTCGCTGTACAAAGATAAACATCTCACGGCCACAAATTCACACACAAGCACTCATGCACTGATTGAATGCCTCCAGTTTGTTCAGGTGGCTTAAATCGCAGACCGCACTTAGTGAAAAATTGCCTGTACCAGTCTAAAACACTAAAAAGGCCCGGAGGTCAGATGTGGATGCGGTAACTCAGCGCTGCACTGAGAGCATGCACTTTAACAGTCATCAGTTACACAAGCCAGCAATGGCCAGACAGAGAAACTAAACTGGAAAACACCAGAACACCTGAGAAAAGCTCTTGTCTGAATGCGTTGTGTCACATGCATGATAAAATCGCTGTGTCACATGACTAATATTGAGTCATTTAGTGAGTATGTATACATACACGCATGTTATTTTTTAAAGTTACCTATGAAATATACATATACATAGCAAAAGAAATGAGGTCGGGGAGCACTATGGTGTTTGGGA
This sequence comes from Danio jaintianensis, assembly GCA_903798115.1. NCBI lineage: Eukaryota > Metazoa > Chordata > Actinopteri > Cypriniformes > Danionidae > Danio > Danio jaintianensis. The sequence continues at coordinate 7,393,288 of CAIGQV010019029.1, read as the reverse complement.
ATACATCTGTCCCCATTTTCCACGGAAAAACCCAGATTTTGTTGTCTAGATTTAGATATACTGCAAGAGAGTGACCAATCTATAATTTTGAGAACAAAACTCCTCAGAGAGAGCAAATGAATGTGTATGCCCCAAATTTTAAAAAGAGGATCAATTCAGAGATACTGCAAGAACATTTTCAAATGTGATTAAAAAATTGTAATAGCCAAAATGCCTGGGCTGCGCACACACAAACACACACGCACACATATCAGAGGATACAGCAGCTGTCAGCTCCTAAAACAATACCTTTAAAGCCTCGACCCACTTATTACACAAGGCGCATTTGGTTCAAAAGTGCAGAAGCTCTGACAATGAGGTTTCGGTGTCAGCATGAGTTTACAGTAGAAGTCACAGCACAGAAGTGCATCAAATAAGATCAGAGCAACTTGGCTCATCCTCGAGGTCAAACTAACATCTGAGTCCAGAGTGTGTGTAGGGACAGCAAAGTTTGTTTGGAGCTACTCATAAAGTGGGTCAGGCCAGGCAAGTCTTGAATGAAGTGAACAGTAGTTCAAAAGTGGAGACCCTGAAATGCATGAAAGTAATAAAGGCTAGAGGCTAATTAGATTTTACGTAATTTCAGCTCTTTGGAATTGCAGGATTCATTCAGCTATTTTAAATAAAGAAATAATGCATGTGTGTCACAGTGTCACAAGTCACTTCTGGGTGTAATGAAGACTAAATAGTAGGATCTACTCAAGTAAAACTCACTGCTTGTTAGTAGAACTAGTTATATTGGTGTGGTCACCAGAAAGGGAGTGAGGTATGGTGGTGAATGTAAGATAGCTAGTTGGAGACTAAACTTCATTTATCTGGCCTTCAAGAGGCCCAATAAAACTAAACATAGATCTTGCAGTCTTTAGTCTTTACACATCTAGCGTTATAGAAAAGCTTTTTCAAATCCCATTCGGAACGGGGTGAGTAGACACACAGGGGTTACAATGGAAATATACAAATATGTAAATGCACTAAACCTTATCTCGCAGAAAGTCATACAAGCCATTAGTGTGAAGTCAAATGAAAGTCTAGCCACACTTTCAGCTGATGAATTTAACAAGGGTTGGAAGCTTTAATAAGCTTAGGTTGAAATCAGCTAAAATCACTGAGGGCCTTACGCAAGTACCAAAAAATTCACCCACTACTTGGAATCTGAAACAAGAAACGTTCTTTACCTTTAATTCTTGTCAAAACTACTGAAAACTATTGAACAAGCTTAAAATAACAATGAGGTGAAACTGACATTTTCCTCCCTGCGAGCATGAGAGACTCTCTCTGTGTGTGTGTAAACTGATCTCTGACAATGGCCACCCAGAGAAAACGGAACTCAACTAGCCTGAAGGGTCGCAGATATACCTCTGTTTGTTCAGGGTTTAGCGCCTTTCTTTAGGCCGGAAAGATCAGGGCCATGGAACTAAATTTAGGGCTTTTCAAATGGATAAAGAACTCAAGCCATCATATTCTGACAGTGATGCTGAACATGTTTAAAGTTTTGCAATTGTTCGCCAGCCATTTTTATAACATCTTATCCAAAGTAGCCCATGAAATCTTATTTTAATAACTATATAACTGCATAGACCCTTGAGAGAAGCCTACTAGGACGCTCTGTGCAAGTAAAGGTCACACTCTCTGTCTCAGGAAGCACATTAGTGGTTGAAACCAGTTGCTAGAGTTTTTAACATCCTTGTTAGTGTCCTGCATCTCATGCATAAGACACCAATTTAGATCACACTCTGAGTGGTGCAAGCAGAACTAAAGGAGTTATATTGGTGCCGTGACCTGGATGGGAGTGAGGTTCAAGGGGCTGAGTATGATGGAAGCCAGCAAATAAGAATTTCTCTAATGCCAACCTCCCATACCGGAAATGCAGAGTTGAATCCCTCCCAGAGGGGTTCAAGAAGAACCATTTTGGTTACATTGGTGCCATGACCCAGATGGGAGTGAGATTTCGAGGGTGCAATTAAATGTCACTCTTTTGACCTCAAAGTGCAAGCAGAAGTTGCTTTGTAGAAATTGTTTGTGCACCAATCTAACATGCACAATACATGAAACAATACATTATAATGTAATAAAATCAGGGTGAGTATATAGATCCAAATGTGTTACAATAGCGTTATGAGTTGGAAGGGAGTTAGCTTTCAAAGCCAGCTGTTAAAAGTTTTGCAAGTAAGCATTTCTTTAAAGCTACAAAAGGTTTATTAGCGACCGATCCAAGAGGCTGCAGTTGTACTAGTTAGCTTTTCCACCTTCAGTGCTAAAGCACTGATTCGATTTTCTTTGCAGGTATATGCAACCAGGAGGGTACGTTAGCTCATACTTTGCATGCAATGTCACTGTGAATTTAAGTATGTCATAAATATGCATGATATACAAAATACTAACAAATGGCTTCTTTCAGGTATTATAAACCTCTTAGACTTGACTCTGCCTATTTGAGTATCACACACACTAAAAATACATCGTCCTTCTTGCTTCCTTACATTAGCTCACATTAGCCTCATGTGCTTCAATCTGCAGTGAGTAAAACCTCCATCCACCCGTGACCATCCAGAACACGAGGCAGGCATCCCAGACCTCCCAGGAAGCCAAATCAGCAGCAGCAAGCCTGCGGGCCACGGACCCCCACAGAGAAGCGAAACTACCCGACTCAGAATCCTGTCCAGCAGAGCAAACCTAAAATATGGCTTTTCCACTTTAATCCGTTACTTATTATTGCTTAGATTTTGACATTGATAGAGGGTAACCAGTGGTTTGTATGTATGTAATACAGTGATGCGAGGAATGCTAGCATGTGAACGGTTAATATAATAAGTGCATGAAGATTGAGCCAAACACTTGGCTGCAGCTTCGATTCATAGACATTCATTGCATTGCAGTTAACCATGACAGTATAAACAAACTAAATGGTGGGCCACACATATGATTTGTAATGTATTTAAACGTTCTTTAAACCTGATTTTTTAGCACTGTTTTGACTACAATTTTAAGGTTAAGACTCTACTTAATACAGACTAAATTTTATTTAAAATTTACTTTGTTTTGCAAAATTAAATTAATTAATTTAATTTATTGATTAATTTAATTAATTAGCTTGTTTATATTTAAGGTTTCACAGACATTTCTGCTTTTGACAGCAAAAACGTTAAAATAAAAAAAGATAACCGGACTACTCCACTTTTGTCAAATAGAGTACCAATATTGCTGACTCATCCTGCACTACAGAGTTTTTCATCCAATCACAACGCATGATCAGAGCTCCTCCTTTCTAGTACTGTATTGTGTTTTGCCAACATTTCCCCTTTTAACAGCAAAAACATTAACATAAGAAACAAATCTGCATCTCGAATGATTACATGCTTTCCTTAAATAAACAAGGTGCATTAAAGCAGACTAAATACATGTGTCATATTTACATATAAAAACAATAAAATAAGTAATAAAACAAGTAGACTGTACAACTATAAATGAATTAGCCACCAATTGGCTAAACTATAAAATATAATTCCATGAAATTGTGTTAGATGGACACAAAAGCAATCAAACCCTAAATATGAGAAGCTTTGCACTCCATTACTGTTTACATGTGGTTATGAATGAGGCTTAATCTGACAGAGCCCTTATCACAGGTTTATATGCGTGAGTGAGAAAGTGAGATGGAGGTCTCTGATGGCTAATGTTACCATTTAATTTGTTTAATCTGTGGAATTTAGACTATTTTACAACTAAATGGGCCACACACAGTTGCACAAGCTCACTATAAAGATGACGCAAAATGGACTCAGACACAGCAGAGTTGTCATACATACATCAACAATATTGGCCAAAGCATTACAAAATTACATCCATACACATTTCCTTACACTGACAAATAAATAAAGAAAAAAATGCACCATTTGCACCATTCTGTGTATTCTTATAGATAGGACTCTGATATTTCAATAAATATTGTGCATAAGAGGAAACATTTTATGTTATTACTGTATCGATAGTTAAGTTAAGGGATAAGCCATAATTAAAGCAGCATTAAAATCAGGATAATTGTTGTATCAGCCAAAATATGCCTATTTTGCTATAGTGACTAACAATAAAGGATTACATAAAATAATTGTGAAAAAAATATAAAGTTGCTATTACATTAATTCATTTATTCATTTTATTTGTTGCTATTACAACACTGTAAAAAAATTGTATTGTGTGTGAATGTACAGTATATCTTAGAAACTGTTCTTAACTTCACTAGGGGTTTATTAGTTTATTTACACTCTTTACATCTCAGATAAAGCAAATTTTGGTAATAAAAATGTAACTTCAACAAAGTGGCTTTTATTTATTTATATATATATATATATATATATATATACACACATTTTGAATAGTTGATCTTAAGATGGTATAGTAAATTATGGTCCAAAAACCATATTTTAACACTCTTTTCTGTTATTTTACAGATTTTTTTCTTTGAATGAATATTCATTGTCACAGATGCAAGACTTAAAGTCACACTGTAAGAATTAAAGTTAATCTTTGAGATAAAAAAAAGTGACAATTCTACCTTTCATTTTTCTTTTCCCCCTTATTTGTCTTAAATCAAGACATTTATTTGAGAAGGAAAATCGCTGAGAAAATGGAGAATTGTTTTCTTAAATAAAGGTTTCAAAATTAAATGAGTTTAAGATAATTTTATAAGAAAACAGGCTACAACTGATAAAACATATTTGTCAAACACAGAACCAGTTACACAAGTGGAAGTTAAGCACAATTATGCAAAATGATAGAATGAAGGAAAGAAAAACGACAGATCCTGCTCATCTTCACCACTTAAGGTAGTCTCTCTACTTTCACACTGATCTAGAATCAGCTTAATTTACCAGAGGAGATGGCAGAAAGCATCGTCCCACAGAGGTGAGAAGGAAATCCTGCAGTGCTGTCATAAGGGGGAAGAGGAAGGATGTTTGGCCTTTTGGAGACAATCTCCGGCCGGCTCATCCTGCTACATCCACCCTGAGCTTGCACATGGTCTTACGTCAGAACAATCACACACTCACAGACACACACACAAGTCTCAGTACAGAGTGTTGCTGCCACTCCAAGGTCAACCAGAACGAGCAGAACGAACAAGAGGTCAGTGTCCCACCCCAAACACATCCACGCAAAAAAATTCTCATGTGACGCAAAATTAAGTTAAGGGTCAAGCTGTGGTGGGCTGAACGCTTACAGTGTTGACAGGGTGAGAAGTTGTAAAGAAGTTGAGCCAAAACTGAGGACTTTAAGTCCTCACAGCAAGAAGGTCGCTGGTTCAAGCCCCGGCTGGGCCAGCTGGCGTTTCTGTGTGTAGTTTGCATGTTCTCCCCGTGTTTGCGTGGGTTTCCTCCGGGTGCTCTGGTTTACCCCACAGTCCAAAGACATGCAGTACAGGTGTATGAGTGTGTCTGAGTGTGAATGGGTGTTTCCCAGTGATGGGTTGCAGCTGGAAGGGCATCCGCTGTGTAAAACATATGCTGGATAAGTTGGTGGTTCATTCCGCTGTGGCAACCCCAGATGAATAAAGGTAAAGTCGAAAAGAAAATACATGAATGAAGATACATATAGTTAAAATTGCACGAAATACTTCTTTTAAAAAGATAAATAAGTAGTCAAACTCTTGACGTACAGTAAAAATAGTAATTCTGTTAAATTATTCTAATGTACTATAGGAGTGTGATTATTGTGAAGTATTATTAATAATAAATTTGAATTTCTTAATAATAGAAGTAAATTAAAGCTTTGCCTCACCTAAAATTGTTAACATTTAATTACATATTTAAAATTAAATGTCATATTGAATGCATTATTATTATTATTATTATTATTATTAGCAACATCATCAATACTGAAGTAATTGTACTGAATTAATACAGAATTCTTTTGCAGAATATTTTTTTTATAAAATGGTAAATATTATAATTCAATGTTATATCCACATTTTATGATTTTGTTTTTAAATTTACAAACATTTATTCAGGACTACATCATAAAAAAAAAAATTCATCATACGCAGCAAAATGGTTTATTCTTAGGCTAAATGCCTCTACAGCCTTTAGCCTAAAAATAAATTATTTTGCTGCTTGCCAATTAGATTTGTGAATGAGCCAAATAACTATAAAACCCTAAAATCCCTTTGTAGCTCACTAAAAATAAATAAATAATATATAAAAACAATCTGTGAAACTATGCATATCAGGTATTGGTTTTTCCAACCTGAGCACAAATCTAAAAAACAAACCAAAAAAAAAACTATCAACTTTCATTAGTTTCACAGTTTGCTTAATGGTTTTCCTTATCAGCTCTCATGAAAAAGTTTTGTGTTGTAAGCATGTCATATTTAAGTCAAACACATTGTACAAAGTGAGCTGGCAGGCCAAGACATGTTCATAGAGATATGTGTACAGGTGCATATGTTCAAAACTAAAAAGAGTATTACATAATATTTGCTGACGTGATGTGTTTTACAAGGCCAGATGCACATATGTGGGTCAGTCACCAGGTGTGATGCCAAAGGGCCCTGGAAGAACAGTAATGACGGAGCGAATGCATTAAAACACAACACACGCTTGCATAACCAAGGTATGCAATAAATCTTTTTTGAGAAGAAAGTGTTTTTTTTTGTTTTTTTTAAGTACATGCCGTTCAGCTTTTTTTTCTGGCAACTCTAAATACATCAGCAGATGATGAAAAGAGAGCATTTTCAAGTCTCATGAAGTTGCATAATGGGATTGCTTTAACATTGAACTAAAAAAAATTAATAAATAAATAAAAAAACTTTTGAAATGACTCATGGCATCCTGAAAGAATTAGTTGGTTTGTTTGTTTTTTTCAACACCATATTGGTCAGATTTCCTTTTGAAATTATATACAGGTGGATTTTAGTGCATTATATGAAATGATTAACTTTTCTGAAAGCAATAAAATGGAGAGTGTCTTTTGTAGAAGTCCACTTGTTTGTGCTAGTCTTAAAGGGGCAGTTCACCCAGCCATTGACTTCCATAGTATTTTTGTTACTATGGATGGCTGTTTTTTTCATTCTTCATATATTATTATGGGTTTAACTGAGTGTTAGTAAATGATGAGGAATATTACATTTTTTGGGAGAACTGCCCCTTGTTAAAATGAAATTTTCACTGAATGCTTCATTCCTTCATTTTTTGTTCATTGCCTACGGCTAGTTTCTGTCCTGTGGCCTCATGGGATATCAAAATATCCATTGGATGCATAGAAGGTTATAAGTGGTGTATTTTGCACTGTAAACTTCAAATTCTACCAATGTAGTATATCATATATTCGGGAAGTAACCATGTAGCTTGGAAATCCATACATTCATTGTGGACTGTGGTCAGAAAATTGAGAAACATCAACTGCTTATCTGTGGAAATGCTATTGTTAATATTACGTTTTTTTACTAACTAAACTGTTTAGTTATGGACCATCTGTATGACACTCTTTTCCTCTCCATATGCACCAGACACCTTCTTATAAGCACCCCATTCTTCTTGGAAAACATTGTGCAATTCTGAGTGTGCTCCACACAGGTGAGTGGACTTGACAAACCACCTGTTCGACACATTTAATAGAGCATTTTATATTTTATACACTTTAATAAATTATTAGTTACTTTACTTTAACAAAGTGACTACATCTCTTCTACTGAGAGATGACTGGATGTAGTAAAGTAACCATTTCATTAAGAAAGATCGGGAAAAGGGTTTTTGGGAGAGTTATTACAACCTAACAGACACCTCTTCCTCCTCACCATTTCGGTTTGTAGTCAAAACTGACAGTTGTAGGGGAGTGGTCATGTATGTTAACCACGCCCAATACCTCAGACAAACGTAATCTGAGAATTTAACTGAAAACAAACAGGAAGTGCATTTTCACCTTTTAATTTTAGATTACAAGGGCAAACTTTTTTTTTTTTTCTTAATGGCATGCACAGATTAATTGTTCACCATAAAAATAGTGGGAGCTAGCAAAATCATATGGTTAGTTTTGATTTCATTTGTACACTCTCAGAAATAAAGGTACGCGAGCTGTCACTGGGGTGGTACCTTTTCAAAAGGTACAAATTTGTACCTAAAAGGTCCATATTAATACCTCAAGGGTACATACTAGTACCTAAAAAGTACAAAAGTGTTCCTCTTAAAAAAAATTGGTACTAATATATACTTTTGAGGTACCAATATGGACCCTTTAAGAACAAATGTGTACCTTTTGAAAAGGTACCACCCCAGTGACAGCTCGCATACCTTTATTTCTGAAAGTATACTTTAAAATCAACAAGTTGACTTTACTTAAAAAAGTGAGTAAACCGTTGTATCTTGTAACCATAAGTTGACTTAATTTACATAATTATGCACATAGTTCCTTTAGTTAATAATTTTAAGGCAATAGTTTTACTAATTTTTTTAAGTAAAGTCAACTAATCACTTTTTATAGTGTATTGCCTTTAAATTTTATGAAATTCAGTCATGCAAGATGACTGACTGATCTCTCTCTTTTTTTTTACTTGCATACCTGAGGGTGGAACTGATGCCTTGTAATAATATCGTCAAAGAGATTATTACCTGGCCCATCAGAGCTGTTATCATCTATAATGGCTGCTGTTAGTCTTTCTGCTTACAAAAGTGCCCTAGTTCTGCCCTTTTTTTGTAAAGGCACAGTTGTGCCAGCTGGCGGTAGATTTTGGGTGCTAAACAGAGCCTGTGGGGGTCAAACTCAATTATTACTAACTGGTATCAAACCTGTAGAAGTACAGAGGGTGACTTAATTGAGATGCCAATCAGCGAACACAATGTTACATAAGAAACTGTCTTCGAATATGATTTAAGAAAGACTCAAGCCAGAGACCTGCAGATGCAGACCTGCTTTCTGCTTTGCATTAACCGGGATTTGGGAGGAATGTGCGTTATGATAATATCTTAACCCAGGAGGAGACAGATAAATGATGTAACCTGATACGTATCTTTCTGATTTTGGCTTTTTCATTTCGTTTAGCTCCATTCCAATGCAGGACTTCAAAGACAGACAGCAGTTGTGGGACCCAGAATGCGGCGCCGTGGTGTAACTGCTTGACAGCTTGTGTAAGATATACAGAATCAGTACTTAAACCTTCAAGAGGCTTACAGTTACTAAGGTTGCACAATATCGTATGGTGGAGAAATTAGTTAATGCAACAAACGTAATTGCACACAAAGCCTCAAACTTTTCGGTTCAATGAATCAAACACTAATAGGCTAATAGTTCATTTGCGAAGCTGGTATAATCTTCTGGATTATATAAAGTAGATGTAATATGTACAGCATATGTAATGTGTAGAATTGGAGAGGACCCAGTTCTACACATTTATATAAACTTTCCAGAATATTTATTTGGGAAAAATTATATTAATATGTTTCCACAAAATCAGTGCATCATTGTTCAATATTAATGATGATGATGATGATAATAATAATAATATTATTCTATATATAATTCTGCTGCTGGAAATTCAGCTTTAAATGACATTTTAAAGCTGATAAAAATAGTAAACAGTGCATATTTTGTAATAAAACAGCAATATTTTTATACTTTTAAATTAGCCAAGAGTGTTTTCTTTATTTTTGGCAAGAATAAATGGTTTAAAAATGGTTTAAAAAAAAATGCAAAGCTTGGTTTCCTCTTCCTATGATTACCTTTTGGTCACATGCTAAACCATTTTAATTGTCTAGACGTGTTATTATTGTAATTATTTTGGTTTTTATTAATAATTTTGCTATATTTCAAACATTCATATATTTTCGGTAAGCGCTTAAATTGTTTCGTTTGTTTAATTGTTAAAGTTTAGTCATTTTATTTGATGTTTTTTGGTGTTTTTTTTTTACATTGTATGTAGTATTTTACTCCTTTTTAAAGGAATAAAAGAAGATATTATGAAGAAAGCTGAAGACCTGTAACCAGTCAATAGTTACCAGTTTCTAGCATTCTTAAAAATATCTTCTTATGTGTTCAACAGAAGAATTAAACACAAACAGATTTCGGACAAGTGAAAGGTGAGTGGATGAAAACAGAATTTTCAGTTTTGGGTGAACTATCCCATTAAAGTTAACATCTCATTGAAGTGAAATTTAAATGAAAAATATTACCGTGGCAAAAAGTTACATTAAATACATTATTATAACTATATTTTGTTTATGACACACTGATCGTCAGTCTAAAAGCCTGAAAGTATAAAAAAAAAAATAATAATAATAATAAAATAAAATAAAAATAAAAACCACTATGAATTTAAAAATAAATCTGACATTTTTAAAGTAAACTGGTAACTTAATCTGGAAGAGAGAAGTTGTGAAGTTCATGACAGAAGAGCCTGACCTCTGTGACCCTGCAACACCCGATATTCACAAGAGCACAGGAAACATTTCTCTTCTCTCAATGAATGAGTCTGTCTGACTGCTTCACACGACGAAGGAGAGACTGTGAAGAAAAACACAAGAAAGAGAAAAATTACAGCAGGTTCTAACATGACACGACCCCTATATGTACACATAACCTCCAGCATACAGGCATCACTAATGGGAAATTCACTCATCACTTCAAACCCACACGCAGTAAAAGTGGGAGGCCTGATGTTCAGCTGTAATCTCACTGACCTTCGACCCTTAGTCACCTACGGCACCTCACGCAAACCTGCCGCTGAAAACTGCTCACATGCTCATACTTTCACACACGCTCCTACAAGTTCACTTAGCTAAATAGGAAATTACCGGAATTGTGTTCTGGCTGAAGAGACTGGGAATCTACCTCACATGCAGCTGACATGACAAATTCAGGACCACATAAAAACACACAAATCAATAAACAAAAAAAAAAAACTTTGGGGATTTATACTTTTTGAAATCTGTTTTATATAACAATAGAGTGGATTGATATTTAAATCTTTACAATAAGGCTCAAGGTTCAATAAGTTTACTAAGAAGAACTAAGAATGAACAAAATGTGTACAACATTTATTAATCATACAGTAATTCAACATTTAATAATGCATGGTTAAAATCCAAATTTCTGCTTGTTAATTTGAGCTAATAATGAAGTTTATTTTCATTAACTAACATTATCAGTGATGAAAGAAAATACTGTAATAAATGTATTGTTCGTGTTAGTAAATCCATTAACTAAATCTCTTTAACAGTAGAAAGATAATACTTTACTTCAAGGGGGTGTTCATAAGACTCTCTTGACAACTTTATAATCATGACATGAGATGTCATGAATATGAAGGAGATTTTATGCATGCTTTGTTTGAGATGTCTTTATAACAACCTGACATAGTCATAACCTGTGTTTGTCTTTGTCATGTCAACTTGATAATTCGAAGACAACATAACTTGTCATAAATCTGTCATAAACATGATTGTCATGAAGCCATTACAATTGTGTCATGAATATTTTTCTGATCACTTTTTTCAATGGAACAAAATGAATCTGTCCTTAAAATTTCTCATTAAAAGTGCCCATACTCTGTCAAATAATTATATAACAGCACCATTAATATTTAATATTAATGACATTTTAATATAAAATTCAGTGTAGTTGAGGTCAAGAAAAATATGAATGACACTGTTGTATTGTTTGTGAGAATTATAATGGCCTCATGACAATCATGTTGATGACAGATTTATGACAAGCCATGTTGTCTTCGTAATGACAAAGACATCTTAAACAATCTCACCTTCGCATTTAAAATGACATAACTGAGCATAACACAGTTATGACATAACTGAGCGAATGACCCTTAATGAAAGTTATCAAAAGCATGCATATAATCTCATTCATATTCATGATGTGCCATAATTATAAAGTCTTATGATCACACTCTTGTACCCAAATGGATTGTGTTACTGTTTTATGCCACAGCCTTCGTAAAAGTAATATCTAAATATCTAAAAATATTATTTTTATTCATCAACTATGATGTCGAGCTGACCCAGGACCAGTGTTGGGTAAGTTACTTCAAAAACGTAATTAATTACTAATTATCCTTAAAATTGTATTTGAATTAATTTTTTTTAATTACAATGTTTGAAAAGTAACTTAATTACTCAATAAGTTATTTAATTACTCAACTAAACACAAAAAATGCCATGTATAAATGCACTACACATAAATATCAACACCACATAGACAATAGAAATTAAACTCTTTTAATTCTTTAAGTCTGAACCAAAGAGGACATTTTAGCCTTATTATAAAATGTAACCCTTTAAGAACAATAAACATTATATGCATCAAAACACAAGACACAATATTTCATGCATATTGACGTAAATTTTCTGACTTCTCAAGCATGTTCAGTCTACTTGATAAATGAATTACTCTGCTTCTCTTTATCAATTGATCCAGAACTGTTGATTTTATGTATAGTTTTTAAACAAGTACATTATAAGTAACTGTAATTAAATGACCTGAACATGAAAAGTAATCCCTTCCTTTACTTTTTCTCTGAAAATTTGTAACTAATTACACCCAACACTGCCCAGGACACATGATTTCTCCTCACTCATGGAATTTAGTGCCTCCAAATCCTGTTTTGATTCCATAAATCGCCTCCTTTTATCCATTGTGACTAAAACTATTACTGCTATGATGAACAACAAGAAGAAGAATGTACTTTTTTTTTGTAATGTAGCTCACTTTTCATAAAAACTAAGCATGCACACGCACACACAGAGATTATTCACACTTATTTGCCCTTCAGCCAAAGTCTAGATCCAGCCTCTGTCATCACTTACAGTTGATGCTTGCATTTTTTCCTAATTTGTTTGACTTAATGCCAGGTTATCACACATACCGAAGTCCCTTAAGGCAAGACATTTTAATCGGCGGCGGTTTTGGCAACAGCCTCAAGTTGTCATATTTGATATAAAATACAAAAAAAGGCTCAGTTGAAATCTGCATGAGACTGAATAATCTAAATATATTTGTCAAGATCATATTGGAATAACATTTTAAATCAGTTCTAAAAATAAATATTGCTTACTTGAGTAAAAATCTATTCTCTTTATGCGGTCTCTGAACATACAAATGAACATAACAGAGTCATAAGATAAGACAGCTACACTACACTAGGTTATTTCAATTTTGCATTCATAATATGACATATTTCTGAGAAAAGCAGAAGAAAAAAATAGGAAATTAAATGGAATAAAAGTGGCTGTTTAATACAAGAATACCATTTTTTAGGCTTCTTTAGCTAGTAATAAGTAAGTAATTTATAACAGCAACAATAATATTTTGTTCAATTCTTCAGTTTCTGCACTAACAATTTAGCCAAAAGCAGATCCCAAAAACATTAATATCAACATTAATCTATATTAAAACAATTTTGCTTCCATAAAGTGACATATTTCTGAGTAGCTGAGTGGCTGTTAAAATTCCAGAATGGCATCATAAATTTAGCTTCCACTTAAAATGATTTATTTTTTTCATCTCCTTCTGTTTTTCATCTCCTACACACACATACATAACAGTCATGAGATTTGACAGATACATTCAAGTCAACTTTATTTCATGTTGTCTATATTTTTTCTTCACATTCCTGTAATGTGAGAAATTTTTGTGTAAAGAAAAAGAAGGAATGTCACAAAAGGAATGGATGAAAAGTGGCTGTTCAGTACCAAAAGTATTAATCATTAATTTGGCTTCTTTAGCTAAAAATAATGAATATTTTTATCTCCTTTTATACTGTCTGTGCACATCAGCATCATGTATCTGTCATAAAATAAGCTAAATATCTCAATTAAATCAAAATTAAATATCTAAATTAAATATTAAAGTTAATAACTAAAATCAGCTTTAATCTTTGTTTAAATTGAAACATATCTCAATGTTTAAAATCTCTCCACATTAACCTAAAAGCAACTTTATAACATTCAATTGTGTTCCATAATGTGACATATTTAGTAAAATAAAAAAAATAATAAATAATAATAAATAAATAAATAGCTAAAAATTAATAGTAGGAAATGGAACAATAATAAATAATAAAAAGATAAAAAATAATAAATAATAAATAAATATAAAAAAATAATAATAATACAAAAATAATAATAATAATAATAAAAAGCAGCTTTTAATATCAGAATACAGCTGGAGGTTTATTAAAACAATCCCTAAAATAATCGATTAACATTATCCAATAGTCTTGGATAAATTATATCACTTTTGATTTAATGTTTCCTTTTTAAACAAACGGTCACTGGCCTGAACATCGGCGTAAGGACATTAATAGCAGAGCATTTAAAGCTATTTATAGAAGCAGAATCCATTAATTGCAGCGGGTCTGGATCTCATGTTGAACACAATCAGAGAGGCTCATGGGAGATTTACAGTGGCCTCATTAGGCACAGGAAACAGGCCAGATTCCTCAGTTATTATGAGTTTGTGGAGATCCAGACAACACAACAGCACATTATCAGATATATCTGACCTGCTCCATGTCTGTCTGTGATTAGCAATGGATGCGCAGACTCAGCTTTGCCCATTTTATAGCAATTCAAGACCAACGGTATGGTTTTACAGCCTACAGTATTATTCATGCTCAAATATTCGTTTCTAAAAATATGCATAGTTTTAAGCAAGGGAATGAAGCTTTGCAAATGCTTTAATACCACATCATTTTATCTTTCATTTTTAACAGATTTAACCAGGTATGTATTGCATACCATAAGGCATACTATTTTTGTTAAAGCATCTATGAAGTTACATTAGTGCCAAATAAATTCCCATTTCTGACTGAATTTTGTTAAACGTTTTTGCATTTAGTTTTACATTATGAATTTATTTTTGTTTTGAATTTGCATTTTCATGCTTTGTTAGAAATTAATATATACATTTCTTAAATATGGACCGTTTCTGCAATCATCATTTATAAAGATGGAACATTTATCACATTTCAGATTATGCACCATTTTTTAATTCCTATAATGAAATTCCACAGTACATTTTGGGTAATTTTAAGTATATCTTTTAAATGTGTGTCATATTAAATACTTATTTAGTGTATAGTTGTTATTTTCCATTTTAGTTTATGTGCTCTAGTATTCAAGGCATTTTTACTGTTTTCATTGATTTTTTTTTCTTCACAAAAGTAGTTTTACATCCAATATTTACATTTTATTCCATTTATTAATGTTTGCTTGCTACCTACCTACCTATCTACCTACCTACTATCTATCTATCTATCTATAGTGCTCAGTATATATAAGTACGCCCCTCACAAACCTATCTTTTAAATTCATATTTTTAATAGGAAGCTATACAATATTATATTTGAGCATATATATTAGATTAGTCAGTACTGAAGCCAAATCTGGAGCTAATCTAACAAAATAACTTACGACAACGGTCCAAAAACTAGTACACCCAAATTTATATGTTATAGAAAAATATTAAATACAAATTTAAAAAATGAGGAAAAATCAAGAGAAGCAAAACAATTTATTTAAAAAAAATAAAAATAAATTAAAACTTATTGTATTATCTTTCAATTTCTAAATATGTTTGGTGACTAAAATATTATTTTAATAATGTCTGTTTAATAAATCTGTTTTGTTTAAATGCACCAAAATACATTGCCTATATTCACTGAGAAATGTTCATTGGTGTGTGTGTGTATATATATATATATATATATATTTATTTATTATTATTTTTTTTACTAAAACAACATTAGATAATCATCCAGCTGTCTGCATCTAGCCAACAACCAGCCTAAAAAAATATTATTTGTATTGCTTTTTTTTTTTTTTTTTTCTTAATAGTTTAATCATGTAAATGTTAATCATTTAAATAGTTTAATCATTGAATTAATTCAAATTGTTGCAAACAAATTATATAGGCTAAATTTATAAAAACAATTTTAATTTAGTAACGTTCAACTTAATTTGTTTGTTTAAATTCAGGCCAAATTAATTGTTTTCACCCCAGTACCTTAAAAAATATGTAGTTAAATTATTTTTTTCAGTTTACTGCTTTATTTAGGAGGAAATGTATCAACCTCTCCCTCTTCCTCTCTCCATTTCTCGTTATCATTGCAGGTCAGAAGAGTCACAGTGGTAATAATTTTAAGAAGTCATTTTAATTTTAAAAAGTAATTTTAAAAAGTTTCCAGTTACATGTGCCATTTAAACTTTCAAAACAAAATCTCTCCAAAAATAGATAAAAAAAAAACTTGAAAGCAAGAAAGAAAGCAAGAAAGAAAGCAAGAAAGAAAGTAAGCAAGAAAGAAAACTGAACTATTAAAAGTTGAAAGCTAGTCGGTCAAAATTGGCAGCTAAAAGGGTGTGTGTCTGTGACTAGTGTGACTGGCTGTTTTGAGGCTCTGAACATCTTAATAGCCCATAATGAATGCTTTCCTGAAAATAGCAACAATGCAAAATGAACTCGTCAACCCTTGTTTTCAAGAGCACTGCACACTTTATTCTCACACAGACTCAACTACCAGCAGTGCTCAAATGATGGACTGACATCCTCAAAACAACAATGCAACTGTGGTCAGCAGGGACAAACATATAAATACGATGACTGCACAACTGTGGTTTATTAAGGAAACAAAATACTATAAATAACCGTATAAATCAATGTAAATAAGAAAATAATTACTTTCAATCCCTGATCTCACAAATCATGCATCCAACTGACAATCTAACATAAGCTAAGGACTATTAAAGTAAATAAAAATGTGCAAAAAAATAAAATAAAATAAAATAATAATAATAATAATAATAATAAACAGCCACAAATATATAAACATATTATAAAATGGAAAACATTTAGCCATAGCAGTTTTTTAGGGAATTTTAATAGTACTTAATTACATTGAAGTAGTAGTCATTTATATTTATCCATATTGCTTCCAAAGCAGTCAATTCTCAGATTTTTGTTGTTGTTGTTATTATATTTAGACTTTGAATCATGTTCATAGCAGAGAATATTTTAAGTCAGTTAAAATTTTGACATTTCAAGCTACATTTTTTTTTTTAATTAGATGGGTTTAACTATAAATCTCAGCTTCCATCCTCCATGAATAAAATAAATAAAAATAAAAATCCTCTACCGAGTATTTGTATGTTTTATGCAAGGCACAGCATGAGGAAAATGCAACACAGCTGTTGTAATAGCTTAAAACAAGTGCAATCTTACTTACTAACATGAACAAAATAAGGTCTGCTATTAAATGGGTAAACAGAGCAGCTCAACATCTCCATCCATTGCATTTTAATCAGGGAACACATAACCTCAAAAACCAAATTTAACTCTACCCATGTCTATTTTGAGGGCCACATCGCTCTCTCTCTCTCTCTCTCTCTCTCTCTCTCTCTCTCTCTCTCTTAGGCTGCTGGTGCACTTCTATGTGGGTTAAAGAAAAAAAATATATATATATAATAATACAGCTGCAGGCCTTCACTCAGGACACCAAAATGGCCAATTACAGCCAAAAATCTGACATATAAGACTTTTATTCCTCACCAAACGTACACAGTATGTCGTTCAACAACCAAGAAACATTTGAATCACTTAAAAGTCAACTGTCTATAATTAAATGTTATTCCTGACAGGAGGCCCATTGCAGGCCATAATGATTATTTTAATCAAGGTTAACGGTGATGCTTTAAAACAGTACAACGGCACCATCTTACGGCAGAATGGTGCAATTGCACCAACTCTATTTGTATTATATTTTTAATATCGCCTCATATGAGAATATTTAAATTAATATTGATGGGTATTAGATTGCGAGACTTTTATACGCAAAATGTCAAATACAATGTGTGTAAAAGTTATGTTTAGTTATGTTGGAGGAAGGTTAAATACCTGTGAGTGAGTGAGCACCGCGGGTTTCAGTGAATCATCAACAGCCTCGAGAGCCCACAGAGACACTCAGACCTCCCGCTAACCAGAAAACAGCTCTTTTGGGGAAAAGCAAAGACCAGGGAAATCGGTTAGTGTAGTCACATACAATAACTAGCAATGCCCACTAGCAAGTACCTTTTGCAAATAATGTATTTTTTTTGTAATGTATTTTCTTTATCTTTAATTATCTTCTTTTTTTTTCTATATTTAACAATATACATATTATTAGGCTATATGCATTATATATATATATATAATAAAAAAATATTATTATTACTATGCCTATTACTGAAAGACATGAATTCATTGCTAGACATATTTTGTAAATATTTTATATATATATATACACATACACATATATATATACATACATATACATATATACACATATACACATATACACATATATA
>CAIGQV010019029.1:7359373-7369454 GCA_903798115.1 Danio jaintianensis | reverse complement strand
ATCTTTGCATAAAATTACAAAAAACGAATCACCGCTGGTGTGAACCATTTGAAATGCAGAGTCTATGAACAGAACAGTAAATTTGATATTGTTCTCTCTTCTGACTACCGATATCAGTCTCACACTTTTTTTCCCTTTTTCTGAAAGTCTTGATATCACCATCATGGAGTTTTTCATTTATTATTTCAGCAAATAGGATTATGATAAAAATATTTGTTGTTTTCTCCCATTCACTGCACTGCTTAGTTTATTCAACTATGATGACTTCCGCTACTGGGAACCCAGAAATGTGAAAAGGGTCCATTACACTTGTTTTGAGGCTTGTAAGACCCTCTTTGCATTGTACACTCTCAGACACTCATGCAAAAGTTTGGGCTCATACATTTTTAAGTAAAGAATACTTTTATATTTTTATTCAAGATAATAGTTGTCACATTAAGTGACAGTAAATGCATTTTCAATTTTACAAAATTATATATTTTTTATTTCAATTAAATGCTGTTCTTTAAAACTTTGGACATCAAAAAATTGTGGACAACCACAAAATTGTTATCATTCTTGTGTTCAAAAACAGCATATTAGAATCATTTCTAAAGTATCATGTGATCCTGAAGACTACAGTAATGGATAGTGAAATATAACTTTGCCAACATATATAGAAATATATAACATTTTAAAATATACATAAAAAAACACAGCTGTTATTTATTAACATGTTTGTTCATTTATTTATTTATTATAAATTAGCAAAATATTACTCTCTTTTTTCTTTTTCTTTATAATGCAACCATGGTAAGCAAAAGCTTAAATCATATTGACCCCAAACAACAACAATAATATTAAAGAATATTATGATGCCTCACAGTACTTAATATGACCTTTTGGGTTCCACACACAAAAAAGGTACACCCTGATGGTGTATAAATAAGCAAAAGGAGAACAATCTCTTTAATAAGCCAGAGAAAGTGAGTTGGCAGAACCTGAGTCACAGTGTCAGCTTTTATCCCGCCGTCCCTCAAGAAATGCCCGCTGTGCCACCGTCTGCCTTCCTCTCTCTCTATCACTCTCTGTCTTTCTCTCCTTGTGTCTTTTCCCCATGCAGCACCGCAGGAGTGTATATGTGTTCCAGCTGACCTGATGCTGAAAAGTGCGAGTGCTGGCCTACTTTCACAGGTCATTTTTAAAACTGGTTCTTCAGAGACTTGCACTGGGTCACTCTAATTGGATTACCGGAGATGGAGAGACCTTTAACCCAATCACAAACACATAACCCTTGATTTCACCTCCGGATAACAGTAGGAAGCTTGAACAAAAAACATATATAAAAATAAAAATAAAACACTCACCTCACAGATCATCAGCTACAGGTAGAGTTACAAGCTCCTTTATGCACTCTTAAAAATGAAGGTTCAATGGTTCCATGAAGATCCTTTAACATCATTGTAAATCGTTCATTCCACAAAAGGTTCTTTACAGTGGAAAAAGGTTCTGTATATTATGAAAATCTTTGTACACTGTTAAAAAATATCTGTTAATTAACAGGTTCCATATTTTGTCATTCACAGGTTATTTTTCTGCTTATTTACAGTTATGAATTGCATTATGGGAACTTGATCTCTGCTCTCTGTGATATTGACAATTCAACTGTGCAGTTTAACATTTTAGCAGTTTGAAACAATACATTGTACTAGAATGCAGATAATTAAGTTCGTAAAATAACAGAAAAAGTACTTGAAGTTTTTTGTAGCATAATTTACAACACCGACACAAACAATATGTCACTTCAAACTATTAAAATATCAATAAAAGTCACATTTTAAAATTTTGATCATCAAAAGTTATTGGAGGAAAGATCAAGGTCCCATAATGTAAATCAAAAGCATAAATAAATAAAGAAAAAAAAACCCATCACAAAATACAAACTCAATTCATTGGTATTTTTTACAGTGTACTTTGAGGAACCAAAAATGGTTCTTCTATGGCATCACTGTGGGAAAACCCCTTTTTGAGAATGTGTTAAAGGCACTTCATGTACCTCTGTAGCTATGTTGCAAACTCTTTTATACACAAGCTCTGAGATGTTTTGAATCATGTCAAAAGGGTGAAAGAACAAAAACACAGACTCTTGAGTGCATAATGAGTCTTTTGAATCCCATTAATAGACATGTGATATGAAAGATTCGAGCTCAGAGATCATTTCCAGCATCTTCATTGCTCGGTGATTGTCGATAACGTTTGTGTGTGTGTTTGTTGTCCTGAGAAACAAAGTGCCGGTGCCCTGAAATGCGCCGTGTTGCTGCTAATAAACTCAATGTCATATGTGACCTCTGACCTCGTCAGCAGAACTAATTGCAGTTTCAGTTTCCAGGGAGCTCAATTGCATGATTGGCTCTCAGAGGATTTGGTTGTGTCCCAATGAGCCAATCAGCAATGACGAAAATTGTGTCCTTTTGAGATTATCACACAGCACTTTTCAGCCAAGATTTTCCCTCCGGACAGCCCTGTAAAATAAATAAGTTCAGTTAATGTACAAGCAAACACAAAATCAGTCTAAGAAATGTGTTGTAAGGTTCTGTGTAGTGTAGAAGTTGGGCTTAAGTAAAAAGTGCATTAATTTCGTCCAAAGAGATTTAAATAAAATAAAAATAAAATAAACTGTTCAATAGTACAGAGAATTCATGCTCTACAGAAAATGTCACCAATCAGAGAGTCCTAATGAACAAAGTGTGCCAATAGAGTTCTTAAGCTCCGTCCACTCTAATAAAGCATTGCTGAAGTATTTGTTTAAATCTATATGCATGTTTTGCAATGAACTTGAAACATATATTTTAATCAGTGCTGTCAAACAATTAATTGTGATTAATCACATCCAAAATAAGCATATAAAAATATATTTGACCATAACCTGTTTATTTTTGTTTATATAAATATGTATTTTATGTACAGTATGTTTGTGTATTTAGACATATATACATAAATAAACAGCACGCATGTAAACATAACCATTTAACAATATTCATATAAAGGGCATGGGGGGGTGGTTGGGGTTGGGTCTTTAGGTCCTTAAAATGTTCTTTAAGCCAAGTTTTCAACTAATTTTATTTCACAGTGCATTTTCGACAAAGTCTGTTTCAAAAGATGAAACATTAATTCCAAGCAGTGTTGCATAAATCCTCTTAAATTCCTTTCATTCTTAATTTAGGGCTAAAAATAAGTTTTAAATGTCTACATACTGAATATACAAGACACAATAAAAAACACCCTGCTGTGTTATCAATAGTGCAGGAAAGCAAACACTGAGTTACCTTTATCTGTGCATCCAGCTCTGAATAGCATTATTCTGTTAATAAAAAACATGAGTCAGTTGATAAAGTACAATTCAGAATAGCAGATTTACTTCACATTACATTTTCACTTTTCATTTAAAATTCACTTTAAGTTTTAGTCATTTTGTTCTTATTTGCACTTTAACCACCTTTTTGCATTTCTCAACACACTGTAGATTTAAATTAGGATTTATTTTAGTCTTCATTTCTTACTCCAACTTATTTATTTACATTTCTTGGCTTTTCACCTGGTATTTATTCCATTTCAGCTGTATTTCTTTTAGTTATATCCAATATCCTTCACACACAAACACAGAGCTTCGTTAGCAATCATTTTGGCACTCAGCAGTTTCCTCTTTCCCTGGATGCTTCTCCAATTAACACATCCAAGAGACTCCACGAACACACACACACACACACACACACACACACACACACACACACACACACACACACACACACACACACACACACACGTGTCCTCGCTCACACCACAGTCCTAAACATAATGCATTGCTTTAATTTCAGATTTTATTTTTAGAAGTCTCTGTGTCTCTGTTAGTTCTTGACATGAGACCAGAGAGAATTGAGGAAATTGGTTTCATTGTGCGAGTAATGAGTTTCAGGAAGAGGTGATCGATGTAGCACTGAACAAACTTCATTCTCACCGCATTCACACTAACCTTCCCTCTCTCTCTTGCACTTGCATACCTCTTATTTTTATTTCATTTATTTTGAAGTTCACTTGTCAGGCTCTGCAAATACTGCATTTAGAACGGCATCAAATGAGCAGACTTTTTTCATGTTTTTTTATATACAGTATTATATACAACATTATATCCCGTATTTTACATACAGATTTTTTTATACAGTATATTGGGTGTTAAAAAATGTTGAAGTACGAAGTTATGAAGTAATATTAGTTTCTAAAAACTAGCTTTATTCCCATATCTCATCCGCTTTCAGGACTTAATTTTGTTGATAAATGTGTACATACACAAATTGTCACAGCAGCATTAAAAAAAAAGAGATAATGTTGTTATTTTTACCTGAAAGTGAAAAATGGATTGAAAATAAATTGTAAACATTAGACCTTAAACATTTGTAAAACCTAAAAATAAACATTTTGCGTTTTTTTTTTTTTCATTTAAACTTGGTCACTATTGATAATTCTACTATTTACTTAATCTATTACTAACAATACAACAGATAATACTACCAGTACTTACAATACAGTAGATACCTGTACAACACTGCAAATAACACTGGGTTCCATACAATTCCTTCATGTTGTCACAAGACAAACCGATTAAGTTAATTGAATTGTTTTTACAAATTTAAGTGGATTGGACATAAAACAATTAAGTTGACTACATGTTGCTTCCCAACCAGTCATGATTTCCCTTCTTTAATGACTCATCATGAAGGTGAAGCTAGTGACCTCCTTTCAGAAATAAGAGTGTAAATAAACAATGGTTAGTGAAGTGCAACAGTGGCAACACTTCAGTTGAAGTAATTACAATTCTCACTATTAACTAGTGGTTTATTAGTTGCCTATTATTAAGATATTGGCTGTTTATTAGTGCTTATAAAGTACATATTCTGCATGATCTTATTCTACTAACTCTAACTCTAATCCTACTTGAACCTTAAATCCAACTACTACCTTAATAACTATTCATAAGATGAATTTTTGAGGCAAAAATCATAGTTATTAGTTTATTAATATTGAGAATTGTGACTAAAATAGTACTTTTTTGCATCTTGATTGTATACAAATAACCAAAACACTCTACATCAAATAGATCATTGTATAAAATAGATCATTACAGAACAGCCAAATCTAACAATAAGGCTAACATTGTGTAGTCTGAAGCCAAACGTTAGTGTCAGTAAAGTTTGTTCTGTGTCTCACCTTTGTGTGTGGAGGCTGTCTGTCCGGCGGTCTCATTACTGAGGTCTGCAGGGATACCCACGTACACCCCACCGTAGTTCATCCTCTTCTCATCGTCCATGGAGGAATCGTCTTGCCTGTGGGTCCCGAACCACAACAGAACCATAAGATGATCCGACTGGTTGATTCAAGAGGCAAAAAGCACATTCAAAACTGTGAAAAACTGAAGAAAAAAATCATAAGCTTCTGCTTCATCCATTTTTGGAGGCATTATTCAACTCTGCAAAATACATTTTAAAAAGAAAATCCAATTAAGGCTAAAATATGGACCTTTCAAAAAGATATCTAAAACCCAGTTACCGAGTTGGTTCATATTTCACCCATATTTTCATCTCTTTTTAAACTGAGCCTTAATTTGTTACTAAACTTTAACATTCATTCATTCATTTTCTTTTCGGCTTAGTCCCTTTATTAATCTGGGGTCGCCACAGCGGGATGAACCGCCAACTTATCCAGCATATGTTTTACGCAGCGGATGCCCTTCCAGCTGCAACCCATCACTGGGAAACATTCACACACACTCATTCACACACATACACTACGGACAATTTTAGCTTACCCAATTCACCTATACCGCATGTCTTTGGACTTGTGGGGGAAACCGGAGCTAAACTTTAACAATTACCCGGAAATCAGCAGTTTTCTGTATTTTGTGATTCATGTTTTCATTTTTTATTTTTCCCTATGCTTTTGAATTGCATTATAGGACCTTGATCTTTCTTCCAACAATTTTTAACCTTAAAAAGTTGGAAACATTGAGCATTTTTAATCGTTTAAAGTGATATATTGTCTGGGCTGGTGTTGTATATTAAGCTACAAAAACATTGCAAATAAACTGCCAGTATTTTCTGTTATTTTACAGACTTATTTCTCTCTCTACATATATCTTATACTTTATATTACTTCAAACTATTAAAATGTCAATAAAAGTCACTTTGTTAAACTGTAAATAAACGGAAAACACTTAAATACGGAAACTGTTAATTAACAGATACTTTCTACAGTGCAGATTATCAGATCCTTGGATACCATATATTGCTTTTAAAAGAGATGTGTGGCTATGTATGAAGCATGTGATGTTTACAGGGATGATGTTATATTGAATGCGTGTTTTCAGTGGCAGTCGAGGCCTTGATATCCAAGCGTGAGACTCTCCTGCTGTGTGGGTGCTTGTTGTTCATTTGTGGGAGATGAATTTCCCAGAACTGTTTGGGAAAATGACAGGCAGCGTTCAAAGCCGGCTATATTTTTTTCTCAGAAGGGAAACTGATTGACAAGCGGTTCTAAAAACCAAAGGACACTGTGAGGCTTCCCTCCTGTTTATCTTATTCTCCTCCTCTGAAGTCAAAGTCTTTGAACAAATGACGAGGGGAAAAAAGACGAAGAAAATACACTAAATAAATGACTAGGGTAGTTTTAAGCACAATAACACAGTGATTATAGCTACTTTAAAAATATTTCTGTAATAAGTGTAAGGAATATTTGTTCAATTGCGTGTGAGTGTGTGTTCCTTGTATTCCTTACGTTGTGGGGACAAAATGTCTATTCATGTATAGCAATACCAGTAAAGTTTGACCTTGTGGGGACATTTTTTGGTCTCCATAAAGATAGCTGTACAAGTGTGCGTGTGCATACATTCTATTCCTTATATTGTGGGGACCAAATGTCTACTCATGTATAGCAATACCAGTAAAGTTTGACCTTTTGGGGACATTTTTTGGTCCCCGTAAGGATAGCTGTACAAGTGTGCATGTGTGTGTGTATACTTTGTATTCCTTATGTTGTGGGGACCAAATGTCTACTCATGTATAGAAAAACCAGTAAAGTTTGACCTTGTGGGGATATTTTTTGGTCTCCACAAAGATAGCTGTACAAGTGTGCATGTGTACTTTGTATTCCTTACATAATGGGGACCAATGGTCCACTCAAGTATAGCAATGCCAGTCAATTTTGACTTTGTGTGGACATTATTGGTCCCCATAAGGATAGCTATACAAGTGTGTGTGTCATAATTCAGCCTGAAGTTAGTTGTCCCACTTGTATACAGCATTTACATAACTAAATATATTGTCTAGATGATTTATTTTAAAACATATTTCAGAATTTGTCCAAAAAACTCTTCTGTGTAGAACAATTTTTTTATATGCACCTCAACTTGAACCTTTATTTAACTTGAAAAGACTCTCTGAGATTGATAATCTCTTTTACATAAGCATCTTGGCTAAAATGGGCAGCAAGACAGAGTTTACTTACACATTGTGAACGCTTAAAACAATCAAAGAATCACCTTCCATTTGCTGAATGACTTTGAAATGATTTAAAGGCACCATTTTGTTTGTCATTTCAGTTTAGATTGAAGAAGATTCCGGGCAGATGGAGCTGTATACATAAAAACCTTCTCACTCAATTCAGTTTGAACAAAAGGAACAGAGAGCGTATAGAAACTCTGAGAATAGAGGAAATAGTTCTCCAAAGTTTTCTGTTGTATATACAGCAGAGATATGAAGGCAGCATCCCAAAAGACGGCCTTGTAAACAATCAGATACCAACGCGCTTTTCTTCTATCCGACAGAGAGGGCCAAGCTACTCTATTGTACAATGTATCATGATGAGTTGAATGTTTACAATCTGTTATGAATATTAGACAACATGATAGATGTCTAACAAAGAGAAAAAGTACAGTATTATGGTGTAGTCACACTGCATCAGAGAGGGCCAAGCTACTCTATTGTACAATGTATAATGATGAGTTGAAGGTTTACACACTGCATCACCATAATAATGCAGAACATTTAAATTTCACAAGTCACTTTATAAGTTTTTTTTGTTGAAATGTTCTTGATGACAAAATTATTTTAAGAACTCCTGAAAGGTTCTTTAGGAAACCAAAAGTGGTTCTTCTATGGCCTTGATGCTAAAACATATTAGATCTTTATACAGTATATAAATAATAACACTTTTATTTTTTCCAAATAGTAGCAAAATGGTAAGATTAATTGTTTCAAGAGCAGTGCTGTTAATAAGAAACATCATTCAGACTTTCAAATGCAAAAAAGAGAACAAAAAATATGATTAAAGTTGTGAAGCAGAGCTGACATAACACTTTTCTGTGTCTGTATAGGACTGTATTGCCACAGTTGTTATGTAGGAACCATAACTTCAATCACATGTCTTGTGGAATAACATTTCTGAATGAAAACTGGTAGCTGTAGTGGATTTTGGTTGGTATTGATAATAACATCCTCTGACAGCATTTTATTAAGCTTGGTTAAGTACAACTTAATAAAAGAAGTGAACAAAACAAAATGTTTCTGAGCAAACAAAAGGTGCTGCAGTGATTGCATGCACACAGTTCCCTTTTTTAGTTTCATTCATTCATATTTTTGGCTTATAAAGATGGCTTTTTTACAGTGCTAATGAATTCTGTATCTTGAGACAATCACAAACGACATATACAATTCTTGTATACAGTAGCAAGCATTTTATATTTGTCATTTTTGTTCTCTCTGTACTTTAAGGAAATGTCAACCTCTTGAGATCTAAATTTAGCAGCATCAGTCAGATCAGGTAAAAAAAAAATAATATAAGTAGATCGTAGTCGAACCCAGAGTGAATCTTAAGTGTGGTGTTAAAAATAGGCTTCTTAGTCTGTACTGTATGTATGTGCATTTGTATGAGATAGAGAGCAGGGAAAAAATAAACTTTGTGCTTTCAGTAGATAAAATACTTCTTGGTAAAAGCATTGAAAAGTCTGTGTTTGTTAGTCAATGCCTTTGTGTATTTTAGTTGTTTTGATGTTGTGAGGATCTCAGAAATAGCTGAAACTATTCTGTGAAGTGATATTGATCTGTATTGCAGCCAAACCATGTATATGAATAATTATGGTGTCTTTGTAAAAACTATAGGAGTTGTCATGATATATTGTTGTTGCTGTACTGGTCATACTCACACATCTTTGGCTGACTCAGCTGGACCTGTGGAAACAAACAAACAAACAAACCAATTAGTCATGCCACATATGTTGCTTGATTAAATATGCAGCTATAGAAATAAAAGAGAACACTTTAACTCTCAGCTTCTGAGAATTTGCTATTCATAGTTTGTGCGTATGAGTTAAAAGCTATTAGTTTTATATTGTACTACTGATAAAACATCATCTAAATTTCAAATAATGTTATCATAAAGTGATTTTTTTTGCATGAAGAAATAAAAGGTGGAAAGTTTTGAGACATGCTTATGTTCATTTTTAGAAAACAAAATACCAATATATATTTTTAAAAACCTCAAATGGGCCAAGAAAGTCATATTTTCAATCACAACAAATATAAAAACATTTGTAATTCTGCACAACTGTCATTTTCTGAAAAATAACAACTCTAAAATCACAACAGTTTTGTATGCATATAGCTGGATTGTATCTATATGCATAGTACCTACACTAAATAACATTATTCCTCTGATAAATCTGATTAATCCGCTTAACACAATAAGCTTAATTAATTACCTTGTCATTATGATGTTATTACAGTGTAATAAAGCAACAAGAAATGTGTTGTCAGGCAGATTTGTCGTTTTCTGGTATAGCGAACCTTTGTCCAACGTCTGGTCAATCAAACTATGAGTCATCAAGCCAACACTGTAATGTGTGTGTGTGTGTGTGTGTGTGTGTGTGTGTGTGTGTGTGTGTGTAAACCCATGTGAAATGACTCATACAGTTCCAAAGCGCTGTTCAGATTTTCGTCTAACTCCCCTGATTTGACAAAAATGACTGAGGACAGAACATTCACACACACACGCACAC
>CAIGQV010019029.1:7341593-7359273 GCA_903798115.1 Danio jaintianensis | reverse complement strand
ATCTATCTATCTATCTATCTATCTATCTATCTATCTATACTATCTATCATACAAATGAACAACAGCTGTATAAAACTACAATAGACATGGCTATATTTATACATCACCCGTTCATGGAATTCTAGCAGACACAAGGCTGATTAACAATGCAAATAAGATCTTTTCATCCCCCCCAGAGGCTTACAATGATATTCAAAATGACAGTGTTTCAAGACCTTCACAAAGGGTTCATATTGATTCATGTCCATTCCTGCCACAGTTCGTTTATGTGTGCGCGCATGTGTGTGTGTGTGTGTGTGTGTGTGTGTGTGTGTGTGTGTGTGTGTGTGTGTGTGTGTGTGTGTGTGTGTGTAAACCCATGTGAAATGACTCATACAGTTCCAAAGCGCTGTTCAGATTTTCGTCTAACTCCCCTGATTTGACAAAAATGACTGAGGACAGAACATTCACACACACACGCACACGCATGCTCTCACAAACACGCTTCCAGCCAGGAGAGACACGTCAGTCTCGTAAGAGCTTCACAGACCACATGCAATCCCTTCCTAGCGGTGTAAACAAACCCTATTCATGAATATCATTGAGTCTGAATGGAGCTCCAGGCACAGTGTATTCAACAAAACTATCATTGCCTCTATTTAAAAAATGACTCGATATGTGAACGATTTAGTCCTGACAGACATTCATTCAAAACATCAACCTCATAACAATGTGTCTAGGAGCATATAAAGATTAGTTGAAAAAGAAAAATGCTTATATTGAATGGACTAGTGTAAAAAAAACAACAACAACAACAACAACATACAGACTTAGACAAATACAAATAAAAGGAAGAAAGCTTCAGACGTACCTGGGGTTGTGCTGGCAGCGGTGGAATTTCCACAGCCCATGGTTGAAACTTTGCTGAAGTGAACCAAAGAGATGCGAAGGCAAGCGATGGACGATGTTGAGGGGGATTGGCAGGGGGAAAAGAGGACTAGATTACTGGAATTAGTCAGGAGAGGGATGGAGGGATGAAGGGATGAGGAGAGAGTGAGGATGACGGAAGTGCAGCCTGAATGTGTCTGAGCTGCTACACTTCCAGCACCATCCCTTGAGTCTCTCAGAGAGAGAGAGAGAGAGAGAGAGAGAGAGAGAGAGAAAGAGAGAGAGAGAGAGAGAAAGAGTGGGAGAGAAAGAGAAGGGAGGGGGAGATGGAGGTGGTAAGAGGTATTTCTCCACCCTGCTAAGGTTGCCCAGGTAACAGATTGTGTGTGTGTGTGTGTGTGTGTGTGTGTGTGTGTGTGTGTGTGTGTGTGTGTGTGTGTGTGTGTGTGTAACACTGTTGAAAAGGCAATGCTAATTACAATAATAAAATGCAGTGGACAAATCCACATCGCCTTTAGATCAGTGGCTCTTTACCAGGGGACAGAGCAAACTTTTAGTTGATGAGAGGGGTATAAAATGACTAAATCCAATAATGCACCCTATAACCTCATTTAATATTCCTATTAGTCCACTAACGCAGTTTACTTGAAGGAGTGAACGAAAACGAGTGAATACATTTAGAAGATGAATGGGCATATTACAGTAATGATTTTTTTTTTTTAAATTTCAGTTAATTAGGTAATAGATTATTTAGAAGCTTCCATCTATAGGATTGCGTTGTGGATGCCATCTTGTCTTGTGGGCATTCTTTCGACAGAACTGTTAGGTAGTGCATCCTTTGTTGTGATGCATTGTGGGATTGAATGAGTGCACTCACTGAGGAGAGCATGCACTACAAATGTCTGTGCCTTCAAATAGTGCCCTAGCAAATGTTTCATTGACTAGTTTGTTTGCTACATGTGTTCAGATGCTTGCAAATATTTATTCAGATAGTCATTTGCAAGCAGCTCAGTGCACTTGGGGATGTGTTTAAATCAAGCATCAGAATGGGGAAGAAAGTTCATTAAATGCCTTGTATCCACTGAGAGGTAAAGCACAGTACATTTCAGCACGGGTCAACCTGATCAGGCTTGTCTTTTCACTTGCATTAGGTATTGTACCATTACGCGGTACTTGATGTATGCCAGAAAGTCTTACTTGAAGAAAGCAATACGAGGAATTCATATATTTTGTCTTTAGCAAATTGAAGTTCATTATTTTTAAATGTAGACTTGCGTCAAGCGCAAGCACATTCAGAGAGGAAGTACCCTTGTGCTTTCCACATGGCTACGGCCAATTTATACTTATGCGTTGAGTCTATGAGGTAGGCACAATGTAGCCTTTACACAATTGCCTTTTGGCATACTCTGAAGTCTGATTTGTACTTGTGAGAGATTCTGTCATTCTACAACTGCATAATAATATTAATCATAAAAATAAACACAAAACAAAAGTATCCACGCGAATCTCCACAATGACTCTCAAGACTTGTTAAACACTCATGCTGCCGGCTTCACTCCAAGATGGTCAAGATCCACCTGCCTTATTATCAACAGGTAATAGTGTGTTGGCTATTTTTAGCACACTTATTCTCAGTTGAGTATATCTCAATCCAGAGATTCACATAATCTTGGATCCGGCCTGTATACAGGCTGTCGTGTTCATTGATGAGTCAAGATTGCAAGACTGATTCCTGCAAAGAGCGTAGTGAAAGATGTGTCTCTGCACTGATCTTTTCAGTTAGTCTGAAGCTTGTCTGGTGACCTACTTGGACCTGCACCTCCTTCACGACAGACAATCATTGTTCTTAAGCCCTCTGATGTCTTAGAGCAGCTGTGGCCTAACGGTTGGAGAGTTAGACTTGTGATTGGGAAGTCGCAGGATCAAGTTTCGACCTCGAGTTCGGCAGGGATTGTTGGTTGTGAGAGTGAATAATATGCATTCTCAATACCATGGCTGAGATGAGCACCTCTGAGATTTCCAGACCTCAATCCAAAACAGCTCTTTTGGGATGTGCTGGAATGGGACATTTGTATCATGAATGTGTAGATGGCATCTTCTTTATATGGACCAAAATCTCTCAGTGCTTAATCCATGCTGCGGAGAATTAATTAAGTTCTGAAGGCATAATGGGGTTTGGTTCTAGCAAGGTATACCTATTAAACATGGATAGTAGCTTATATGGCGTCACATCCACAGTAAATGTCTCAGTATCCATGCTCTCAGTTTTTTCCTGGTCAGTTTAGCAGGCAGGTGAGGACATAGACTAATTATACATGGATCTCTGAGTCGTGTGCAACACAGACCAAAGAAGAACAAGACAGAACACTCTATTGATAAATCGCCTAGACAAAACTACTGGTTTAATCCATCCCGAGACTTTCAGGAGAAACACAGGTACAGTACACTTTTAAACTTGGGAAGTGTGTGAATTATTCATTGCATAAGCAAATTCAGCTTTCACACTTCTAAGGTGGATACATTTATAGCATATAGCTTGTTTTGTTATTTCTCTCTCTCTTTCTCTCTCTCTGGTAATGAGTCACACACTTGGCCTTTTCACAACTATTACTTCCCTTCACCATGTGCCTCCACTTACATTTAAAACTTCCTGAGAACAGTTAATGGTATACAGTCGTCAGGCCAAACTAGCTTCAATTAGACCCTAAGCTAGTCTGTGCTATTCTTAGTCTGGGGGGAAAAAAGGTGGATATGTTTTCAACTTTCCCCATTACAGGAGCAGTTAATGATATCAAAGAAACACACGTAATATTTGTCTCTGTTCTTTTTTTTTGTTGGTAATGGGTGTATTGAATCACTTGAGCAGCAGAGGTCAGTGTGCTAAAACTGCTAGCAAACAACTGATGCTAATTTAAGTAAACAAATGTGGATTAGCCTCATATTTGTGTAGCAAAATGACCAAAAAAAGGAAAGTGAAAAAACAACATCCTAATTCGATGTCCTGAGCTTGTTGTCCTCCAGTAAATGGCGTCACAGGCTCGTGTTTATGTTAGAGCTAACCGAGATATGTCTAGTTTAGCTCATGGGCCTTCAAGCAGGAGTGTTCAGAGAAAACAACAATTAACGTCTACTTGAAAATAAGACGAAATGGTTAACAGTGTGGAGGGGGCTTAATGGAGAGAGAAGGGGCTACGCAGTCCTCTCTTTATCTCTTCTTTACCATAATTGCAGACTTCCCATCAATCAGCAGATCTAGTACACAAACGATTCAAAATATTCTCATTTTCCACTCATTGCTCACATGCACAGTTAAAACCGACTTCTTTAGCAGTATTTTTGTTGACAGAAAACATGCCAAAAGATGCCTAAATTTCAGCACACACACACACAAACAGAAACAGAAAGATAACTAAAGTCCCTATTGCAAATTTTAATGCAGACACAATCACCACAAAATTGATCATTATTACTCATATTTTGTAAGGCACTACCTGGTAAAGAAAGGCAAACAAGAAGCTTTACAATAAGCCATTGACACGCTCATAGCTAGACAACACAGGAGAACTGGCAGGAGGAGAGAGAGAGAAAGAATAGGAAAATCTTGGCAGTCGGGCTTATATTTACAATTCAAAGGCGTTTCCTGCTGTGTCCATCATGCTCAGAATGGGCGGTGCCAGCCTCTGATTGGCCGCAGTGTGACTCTTTGACACCGCCTACCAAAGGCAACACTAGTCACTCACACTAATGAAGTTCAGGAATAAAAAACAATCCTTTTGGCACATTTGAGTCCGAACATACAGGTAGGAAAACCGTACCATTGATAAATGATCAAATAAAAAAAAATTAAAAACAATCAGTGAGACGACAGACTTACCATAAAGCTGCCAAACCATTATATCTTTCTTTTTTCTTTTCTTCAGTTAATTAAATTACATGTTAAACTAGATAATTTGATATACATTTATATATATATAAAACAACAGAAGCTTTAGATGGTTGCGGACAGCTGCGAAAAGATTTATTTTAACTTTGGTGAGCTCTAAATAAAAATATATCTTAAAAAAAAAAAAAGAATAGTACCGATAATGAACTAAATAAAAATTACTATCATGATTTAATTGGCATACGAGTCGCTCTCAGTCCAAACTATTGCTATTAAGGCTAACGCTGTGATCGTTCGCGTCTCCTTTCATCACATTGACAGGAAAGTTCTCAACCCAAAACAATAAAACATATTTCTTTTTAAGAAAAGCATCCTTGATTGAATCCGATAGTGTTGATTTAAAATACAAACTCATAATTGTGTCATAAAATAAGGCAAGCATGTGTCAAAGTGCACATATATAGAAATCAAAGATGATACAAAACATAAACAAAATGCAACCACGTAATCAGACGCAAAAGCAAAAGGCATATAAAAGTGTCTTTAGCCTGTGTTCTGAGCGTATCGTGGATCAAAAATCCGAATTACAGTCGCTTGGCCTCTGTGCTCAATCCGAAACTGACATTATTGTATGATAAAAATATGCTTAAAATACTTGTGAGGGACAAATTAAGCACTGGCTTGGACGTCAGCATCACAAACACCGATACAAACCACAAACTGAACCGCGAGCACACAGGATGCGACATCGTAATACCACAAACTGAACTGTGATGTCATCACAGGAAAACAAAGCAGAAAAACGAACAACAATCAATCCGTTCCGTTTCGCAGCCTCGAGTGTAAAAATATATTTACATATAATACTATTTTGAATTCATCTACACAGGAAGTATATACCGAACATCTGATTATTAGCGTAGCGGGATGAAAAAAAAAAATCAAAATAAATGCTGGGTTTTTTTCGTTGTGCAGGTGCTGATCTGAGAAGTACCGTTGTGAGTGTTTTTCTTTTTTATTATTCTCCTCAGCTCAAAGTTTATATTGGTCCCTCTGAATCCAAAGTGATTCGTTTGCTTCCTTTTTCTTTCACTCGGAGGCTCCATTATACTTAAGAGTCCTCAAGAAAAACGTCTTGTTTTTTTAAGCCCAGTAAATTGAGCTTTGTCTTGGATTTAGTGGCACTAAAGGTCGGTGACTTTATTCTCCAGCGCAGCAGCGATCTGTTGCAGTCTGAGGGTCAGTTGTTTGCTCTGGGCAGCAGGATCTTCCTCCAGCGATGAGATGATCTGAGAAGAAATGGATAGAAGGTTTGTGGTCTTTTATTTTGGAGGAAGAGATATTTGGAGATGTATTTGATGCTTTGATGTGTAGTAATACATACCCCGTCATAGTACTTGCTGGCGTACTGGTAGAGCTGGTGCAGTGCAGCCTGGGTGTTCAACTTATCTGTGTGAGACTGGGGAAATGTAGACAGTTAAAATCTGTAGTTTGTGATAATATGTATTTTGAAATGATAAAAATAAAATAAATGTTAAAAATAACAACATATAAAATAAGAAATAAAAAAAATCTATATAAAATGATTAATATAAAAATATATTTAAAACAATTACTTAAAAAAATGAAATATAAAATAATAAATACATCAGATAATATTAAATAAGCCAAACAAGCAAAAACAAAAAGACAAGTAAAACTTAAATTATAAACAATTGCAATGAATAAATCACAATAAAATAAAATAAAAATGGCAAAATAGAAACAAAAATGACAATATATAAATGACAAAGTTAATATTAAAAAAGTTCTAAACAAACAATATGTAAAAATGTATTAAATATAAAATGATAAAACTAATTGAAATTAAATGACAGAAAAAATTATTATGAATATAAATGGACTAATTTAATGACATTGAAAATTACAAATGTAAAATATATATATATATATATATATATATATATAAGAACAAATATTAAAAAAAAACCTAAATTAATTAAATTAATTGCAATCAAATAAGCTAAACAAACGCAAATTAAGATAAAACTCCATTGAATAAAACTAAACAAAAATTTACTAAAACAATAAAAAATCTACTGAAAAAAAACCTAAATAAAAATGAAATAAAGCATAATTGAATGCACTTACCCGTGAAATCTCTGCAAGGTGTGTGTTCATGTCTTGATCACTGACTGGAACCATCTGCCGAATGCCTTTATAATAACTGAAGAGCACAGAAAACTTCACTGGTTAGTTTACTGTAATAACACACAATAATAAAAACCTACACAACAATAAAAACCTACTCATCAACCATCTTCTTGTATGTGGAGATTTCCTTTGCATAAAGCAGTTTGTTACTGGGAGACTCCTGTAAAACATAAGAGAAAACATGAGACTGAAAGAGCAAATTAAGAGAGGGTTTTGATGAAGCTGATAAATGATGAAGTATTTCTGTTCACCCGCGTCAGTTTGTGCTCAGATTTAGTGCAGGCGTCCATGAAGGTCTGAGCGATGACGGACAGAGATGCGTCCACTACTTCAGTCAGGTGAACATCGAAGATGAAGTGAGGATTCTTCAAGATGTTCACCCAGAAACGCAGAGGAAGACTGAACAAAAATAACAAACACACAGACTTTATTATATGAAAAAACAGTAATAAAAATCTATCTATCTATTTCATACTCGATGTAAGTGTAGTTACTGTAATTATAATTCAGAACCATTAAGTGTTTCTAACCTGTTGGTCTTCCATATGTGGATGGTCTCATCATCAACGTTGTCATGTTTTTGAGCTTGTTCATCCAAGAAGTCAAAGAAATACTTGACGGCTGGAGGAACCACAGCCCCTGAACACAACACACTACGAAAGAAATCATCCACAAACTGCTGCAGCGTTCCCTACAAACACAAACACAACACAATTCAATAAAACAAAAAACACAACAAAACAATGTAAAACAAGTTTTGATCTTTAAAAAAAATATTAGCAATAATATGCTTGTGCTATTTTCCAAAAATTAAAACCAAACCATAAAATACAAACTTACTCGCTCTAAAAAATAATAATTAAATAAAATGACAATTTTAATAATAAGATATATGTATTATTACTATTCATAGATGGAATTAATTGTATACTTAATATAGTATACATAAATTAAAAAAGACAAAATAAAGAACATTTAAATAAAATAAAATAAAATAAAATATAAAAAAAATAAAATTACCAATAATTACAAAAAAATAAACAAACAAAAATAAAATAAAACAAAAAATAAAACTATAAACAAAACAAAAAATAAACCCCAAAACAAAGAAAAAAAAGAA
The DNA here is from genome assembly GCA_903798115.1 of Danio jaintianensis. Lineage (NCBI taxonomy): Eukaryota > Metazoa > Chordata > Actinopteri > Cypriniformes > Danionidae > Danio > Danio jaintianensis. The sequence continues at coordinate 7,351,189 of CAIGQV010019029.1, read as the reverse complement.
CAAAACAATATAAAACAAAATATAAAATAAAAAATAAAAACAAAAACAAGAATAAAAACCAAATCCAAAACCAGAAATAAAGACCAAAACCAAAGATAAAAACCAAAACCAAAACTAAAAACCAAAACTAAAATCCAAACCAAACCAAACAAAAAAAAAAAAAAAAAAAAAAAAAAAAACACTGACCTTCATGGAGAGCAGTCTGGTCAGGTAGATCTCAGTGATGGCTTTGGTGGTGGCCTTGTCCTTCATGCTCCCTCTCTTAGATTTGACCTCCTCCAGCTCATCCGCTGGTCTCACCAGGTGAAACACTTTATCATCCTCCAGCAAAGCGTTTCCTGCTCCACACAAAACAACCATGTCTGACTACTCTTCAACACACTCATTCTGTCATTACTTTGGCTTCAGATTTAGTTGGTTATTTGTATGGCTGGTTAAATGGGATCAATAGGAGACTATGAGGACCTCGTGATATTTTGAGGGACTCACTTTCTTCATGGTTGTCCATGTTCTGATCGAAGGACTGCTGGGTGTGCAGGACTCGGGATAAGACCAAGGTGGCTCCATCTCGCACCTAATACAATGCACACATTACATTAAACATCAACTAGTAATAATATGAAAGCATAGTTTCTAAATTAATACATGTTACTTAAAGATGTCATTTAATGCACATAACATCACAAAAAAACAGAGGGTGATTCTTGAAATTAAAAAATAAAGACAACACTTAAAATAAATGATAATAAAGCAACAAAAATAAATAAAGTTCTGCAATTTATTAAAATGAAAAATAATGCACACTTTTTTTTATGCCCTGTAGAATAGCATACATTTTGTTCATATTGTTTATAACCTATTACAAAAAATATTCATTTAAAAACTGGCCAGAATAGTCAGCAACATTAAACACAAGTTAAAACTCAACTTGAATCGATTTTCATCTACATTAAGCACAGAGTACAATCAATAAAATAAATCAAGCAACATATTATTAAGTACAAAGTAGCAATCGATAAAATAAAACACATTAAAAATCTAATAAAAACATTCAAATAAGATTACAACAAAACAAAATTAAAGAACTGCAGTTTACTAAAATTAGAATGGCACAACAAAACAGAATAAAATAATATAATAAATCCCTGCAGCTGACTAAAGAAGGTCTTCCAGAGAATATCTCTTTTTATCTAAATTATGCACAGAGCACAATCCCATCCAAAATAAAACACGATAAATTAAGCACACAGCGAAAATCAATTAAATAATGCTTAAAAACAAAAATAAAGTCCCATGATGGGCGGAAAAGCACAAAAAAATAAAACAAATCAGAGATATAAAAAAAAATATCTAATCCCTAAAAAGCTGACTAGAATCTAAAATAAATAAAATAATAAATATTTTAAATAACAAATAGATTTTAAATAAAGCCTAATTATATATTTTAAATGTTTTTGATAATTCAGGCTCAAATTAAGTAAAATATCATTATAAAATGGTCCAGATTTGTCAGTAACATTAATACACAAATATAATGACATTTAAATAAAACAAAAAAAAAAAATCAAAATTTTAACAATTTAAATTAATTTAAACAGATGTTAAAAGAAAAGTTATTAATAACACAAAATAAAACTTTGTTTAAAAAACCCCCCATCTGATTACATAATTTAAAAAGAATGATTTAGCCAGACATTTGGTAAAATATGAATATAAAATGCCCAGATATGTCAGAAATCCAAGGTAGAGTCCATTAAATCTGCATTAATTAAGTAAGGAATACCAAGCAATAAAATTAAACCACATAAAATAAACCAACAAAATACATGAACTACAATTTTAAATAAAAAAATAAAATAAATAATAAAATATTTAATAAACATTTATATTAAATAAGGTCTTTCAAATTAATCAGAAATAATATTAATATTAAATTACTGTACATTTCCAGCAACACTCACACTATAATTGATATACAAACCCATTATAATGCATGTGCAGACACTCCTATTATAATTTATATAAAAACACATTAAAATGTATATGCAAACACTCACATTATAATGTGCCAGTGTGTTGATCCGTTTCCACCTTCCCTCCTTCTGTGAGGTCAAGTCCAGATCAGACAGAATCTGCCCTGTAGAACCAGGACGCCACTCTGTGGCAACAAGAAGAAGTGCAATTCACAACACAAACCCACAAAACCAAGACTAAAAAAATTCCTGGCGCATACTACACTTAACAACTTGAGAAGAAGAAAATCCCTGCCTGTTTTTCCCCCATACACTCCTTCTTTTAACCAGACTCATCTGTCTGATGGATGAAGCGAGACATCGACTTTAACAATTCAGCACATTTGCATGAGCAACTCATTAAGAAGCGACCGACATGCACAAAATCTCGCCATTAATCAAACCCACTATCTGTTCAGAGCACATCAGCCTCCTCCACTACTCTTAAACGCACTGCGCTGTTAATAAAAAGAGCTGTTTAAGCGTGATGCTTCCAAAAAGTTGGAGGATTTGGGAAATCTTACAGCTGTAATGAATCACAAGTGTCGTATGGTGGAAAAAACTCAAAACTCATGCTAACCAAGAGCGACGCTGTCCACCACGGGCCTCTGGGAATATGGCAGATTCCTGTACACCTGCTCGATGATCTTCTCCTTCACCTGCGAGATGGTGTCACAGTTTAGCACTTTGACCGGGGTCACGTCCGGACCCTCGCCGTGAACCAGCACCTGTAGGGTCTGAACAGATTGAAAAGGCGTTAGCTGCGGAGATGGTCAAATCTTTCATTACAGTACGACGAGTAGGTCAGTCACTGTCAATAAAACTTTACTCTCAATATAATGTGGTTGTTGTATTGGTTTGTTTATGGTTTAAACAGTATAATTTAAGTTACTGAGCTAAATTTAGAAAGTCTTACAAAATTACTTTTATAATATTTAATACAATTATAAATAATTATTGATTAATTAGATTTTCAGCCAAGTACATCTAGAAATTTTTCAGCCTGGAATTACAGTATTAATAGTATCGACTAGCATTATAAATAACCTAAATACCCAACAATAATTACAAGTCAATTACAAACTGTAGGTGTAAATCTCTGATGCAAGTTAACAAAATAAAGCAGTGGTTTTGTTTGTTTTCCCGAGATTTCATGAATGGCTCTCGGCAGAGTGTTTTCCTCCAGCGGATAATGGCTGTTCAGTCCCTGAGGAGCAGTATTACGCTCTGCAATGAGATTACAGACTCACTGCTGGCCAATGAAATGGTGTTAGGAGAACAATGATGGACACACTAACACCATCTCTCCACTTTCCTACAGCGAGAGCCGTTCTCTATTAACAAGCTTTCTGCTGAACGGCTCCCTTACCCACTATTTCGGGATTATTAGGGGGTAAACAGACATTAGGCGCAAAATATGTCTTCCAGGTAATTGCATTATGAGAAATTACAGTACTCACCAAAATGCTGTACTCAACATCATCTCCCAGAAGCCCTGTGTCGTTAAGAGTGTACTTGGCTTTCTTCATCTTGGCATCAACGGGGCCTTTTTCCACCTGGTGTTTAATGGCCTTAAAGAGCTTATAGAGCGGCTCGCCGGCTGAGTCCTGTGAAAACACATGAGTCAGACTTCACCTGCGGAAAATATCTTCTGACTTTCTAGCCTAAGCACAATTGCTCACCTTCAGGAACTGGTAGAGACAAATCGACATCCAGTTGCACAACATCCTCTCCACAACCGTCTCGGATCTAAACAGGAAACACAGACCGAAAATATGTTGTCAGGTACAAGCAATTCCTGAGAAAATGGTTCAAGGATTTATGAATTGTTTTGCTTTTTTTAATTTAGGATGATACTTGATTATTACAGATGTTGGTACTTAAAATGCTATGAAAAACATTTTCTAAATGGCTATTTTCAGTGGATGGGTTGAAGCCCAAAATAACAGAAGAAAGAGACGTGGAGAGATTTGAGGAATCCTGTCATAAATATGCAACTACCTGTATAACAAATTGTGATGGAACTAATCAAATGAATAAATAAATAGATAAAAAGAATAAATAAATAAATAAATAAATATCGAGTCTGGTCACACTTTATTTTAAGGTACAATTCTTGCTATTGACAAACAATTAACTATGACTTTTAGTCAAGACAAGTCGAGCTTTATTGTCATTCCGCTACATGTGTGGACATACAGAGGAATGAAATGTTGTGTCTTGCACGTGAGCTGGCATGGGTTCTGACCTGCGGAGCATGAGTTTGGGGTTCTTGCTGTGAACATATTCCTCCATGAGCTCCAGCAGGAGGGTCCTCATGATGTCAGTGTAGTACTCCAACTTGCCATGCAAAGCCACCGTCAATAAGGAGGCAAAGTAAACCTTATTCCTGGCATTGAACTCCTGTCGGCCCTCCAGGGTGCGAATAAACTACAGCACATAGAAAACAAGTCAGAGAACACATCAAATCCAGCAGTGAGCAGAGCAAACTGGACATTATGTTGGAGATGTCTGCCGGCCAGAAATCATAATCAGACATATTATTTGTTTTAATTTGGGCGAAACGGAACCATATTCCATCTTAAATTTAACAAATTCAACAAACATTAAAATTTGTTCACTTCATAATTTCGTAATTTAATATTTTAAGCATTGAATTAAAAAGTAATAAATAAATAATAATACTTTTGTTTTTGAGATTTTTTTATTATAACTCTGAGTTTTATATGTTTGTATGTGTTAATTTAATCTGTGAAAACATTTATCTAAAGATGTGTTTGTTTGTTTGTTTGTTTGTTTGTTTGTTTGTTTGTTTGTTTGTTTGTTTGTTTGTTTGTTTGTTTGTTTATTGCCACATCAGAAAATGATTTCATGGCAAGATTAATATAGATAAAAACATTTTACATAATACATATTATAATAATATTACAAAATAACATTAGCAAATAAGTGATGTTACAACAATTAATTCAATAAGATATGACACAAAAATATAATAAATAAATAAACAAACAAACAAACAAAAAAATATTTTGTTTAAAAGGTTTTGTTTAAGTATCTTAAAGGGGAATCTTTTTTTTCCAGAAAATGTCAGATGTTATTTTTTGTTTCTTGATAATCATATAAAAATCAAATATTAGCATTCAGCAGACTTTATTTAGAACAATAACAATATAAATGCTGCTATTTCTACTGTTTTATAAGCGGCACCTACTGGAAGAAAGTGAATTAGCAATTCTATTCAGTCCGTCTACTGTTTTTGTTTTGTAGAGGGATGTTTTTGTAGCATCATTTCAAAATGCAAAAAATATTAAATATTAACTTTTTACATTACATTTTGAATATATACACGAATTAATATTTTTAATTAGTGTATAAATATAATTTTTAAAGAATGAGGAAAAATGGGAAATAAAAATCGCCAATTTGCTTGTAAAAAAAATATAATCAAGATTGAAGGATTACTATTTTACGTAAAGTCTCTCACATTGATGAGGAAGGTTTTGCTGTTCAGGAGGTTGGAGAACTGGTTGAGTGCCTGATCTACAATGGCTCTGCGGTTTTCCGGGATATCCAGCTTGCCGGTAATCATGACATCATTCGCTCCATCTTTGGAGGGCAGGAAGAAAACACGGTCGGTGTAGTTTTTGTAGTCCAAGAATGGGATTCGAGCTTCACTCAGATCACTAGTGTGGTCCTCCATTTCTATCATTAGATCTACAAAAACAGACAATTGTGTAATATATAAATTAAAGCTTGGTTTAAAATATTGGCTGTTCTTCTAAAAAGCTAATATCAGGCAAAGAATCAAGAAACAAGTCAGAAAAACAGCTTTATATTCCAACAAGCTCTCAAATCTCTCAACATTTTTAATTAAAATTCTGAACTATTTGAGAAGAAAAAGCCTATAGATATAAAAAGTTTAAGATCTCACCTGTGAACTCCTTTTTACAGCGATCACGAACGCTCTCCTCCAAATTGGCCAGCTGATTTTTGATCTTCTCATATTCTCGTTCTGCTTGCTGGCTTTTCCTCCTGACACATGACACAATGCAAACATTATTTCTCATTTACTTCAAATCTAATTTAATGCGTATTATTTAAAAAAAAACTTGTGAATCAAAGTAATTTTTCACCTCCACAATTTACTTTAAATATATAGGTTATTATTTATTACTAATGGATTAAAATAGCTTTATTTCTTTGTAATCGAACAGGAAATCCAGATAATACAGCCATGGAAATAAAAAAAATAAAAGACCACTTGAAAATTCCCTGTTTCTCTGGATTTATAGGAATGGCTTTGAGTAAAGATTTTATGTTTGTTTTCTTCAAAAAGACTTTCAAATAAAAAAAGGTCAATTTTGAAGCTTTTTTTCTTCTTTCCAAAAATGACAATTGTCAGAATAATGAATAAAGTTCACTTGTTGACTGAAAAATCAGTTCATTATTCCTTTGAATCAATAACATTAGCACTAATATAATTAATATACACAAATATAAGCATGTTTGAAAGCATTGCACATGGCACATTTTAGATAAATCATATAAATATGCTCTCATTTTAATTTTAAATTTTACATTTACGCCATTAGTAGTTTACAGAATAAAAAAACAATAATAATTACCAAAACTATAAATAGCAAATGCAGAAGAACTGAGAATTTTCAAGTGGTCTCTTCATTTTTCCCATAGCTGTGTTTATGTTCTTTTGCAAATCAAGGTAAATTTTAATTTGTTTTAATTTGCATAGTATTTATTATATGAAAACATACTTTTGATTAACATTTATTTGTTGATATTAGGGGAAAGGAGGACAGGAAATGATAGAGAGCAAGTGAGAAGTGAAGCAAATGAGACTATATGGAAGAAGAAAAAAATCCTAAGCAATATATCCAAGCGTGTGCACTTCTCAGCACATCAGAGCTCTGAAATCAAAGTTATTAAGTTCACATTATTACAGTCTGGTGAACTCTGAGGTCTGTTACCTGTAGCAATAGATGGACACTGCAATGAAGAGCACCATGGGAATGAGAACAGCGGGAACGATTATGTAAAGGGGAACCTCGTATTTCCTCTCGAAGCGCACAGAGCCTACATTCCACTCTCCATTTCCAAACTTGATCTAAAAAATAAAGAGCAGATATGTTGAGCGCAGGGTGAGGTTAGTCAGAATAACTGTGATTAAAGTGGGATTCTGACCAGCAGCTCCAAGGCATATGAGCTGGTGTCTCTTCGATGGCGTCTGGAGGTGGATTTTGGAGGGCTGGACGGGGCCACCAGGAACAGTTTATCGTCCTCCAGGATTGTCACCAGACACGACTCATCACCCACAAACGCCTGCGCCTCTTTGGCAGTCATAGCTTTGGAAAAACCTTTGCCCTGAAAATAAAAGTGTGGAGGTTTATTGACATGTACATTGACAGAAAGTTGTCTGTCTTACAACTGAGATTGTGATTTTTTTTGTTCTTTCACAGAATTCTGAATTTACCTCATAATACTGACTTCGTCTTTTATGTTTTTTTTTTTTGTTTACAGAATTTTGAAATTCCGAATTGCTTATTTACATCTTCAAATTATTAATTAATATAATTTCTTCAGAATTTTGGAGAGTATTTTTGTCAGAATTTTTCAGAAAGCTGGCCCTTTTTCTTGGAGTTTTTCCCCTGAGAAATCTCACATTGCATTGTTTAATGCAAGTTTAATTACTTTATTTATTAATATTTTGTTTACATATAACAATTCAGATTTTTCCGCACTCAGAATTTAAATGTACATCATGCTTTTTCATTTTTTGTTGATTTCTTTGTTTCCTTCATGGGAATTATGATTTTATTATATGATTTTATTTTTTATTATGATATTTATTATATTATTTATTTCACAAGTGTGATTCTGTTCTGTCTAGTTTTTAATTTCCTTCAAAATATATTTAATATCCTAAAAAAAATAAACCATATAATAATTCTCACAACCTTCACATTTTTTTCTACTAATTGTGCAATACCTAATACCTAACAATTTTGAAATCAAATTTTATTCATTTTTTATGTATTAAAATTTAATCTTAATTACATTTTTAAATGAATTTTATTTTTACAACTCTGGAAAAAAGCTTCTATAAGGTTAAAAAATATGAAACAGAGTTTTGTTCTTCTTATATACAGTAAGCTTGTTTCCAACATTTAATTACAACGTTAAAAAGATAATTGTGATGTTGTTGTTTTTTTAACAGGCATCCGTTTCTACCTTCTCAATCAAAATCAAAAATACTTGCATTAACGTTGATGATGCTGCCCTCCGTTATGGCTTTATCTTTGAGTTTATCGAAGTGTGGGTCCAGATGGTAAACGAAATCTGTCAGATTAAGCACCAGGTTGTCCAGCTGGATGACGGTTCTTAAGGACAGGTTGATGAATGTCTTATTCACAACTGGAGAGAGAAACTCCAGCGTCGTCTCATTCTTCTTTTCCACTTCTTGAACGAACTGCACAAAAGAAAACAAGTCAGTTTATCTCTGTATAAAGCATTTCACAAATGTCTGAGCACTAAAAAAAATGACAAAAAAGACAGCAGGATGTCAGACACTTGATGAATGTTGCTTATTAACATTAAGAGGAGGAGAACAGAAGAAAGGAAATATGAAAAATACAGAGAGAGAAACTGAGCAGTGGGTTATGAAAGCCAGACATTTGATAAAAAAAGGAAATTACATAAAAATGAAACGCTGACATTTCTCAAGAGCCAATCAATAACATCTGACAGAACAAAAATAGGAAACCTAAACATTTCAAAGGAAATCACAAGAGACTTGTTAAGGTAATATAATATTAAACCGATGAAAAAAAAAAAAGCATTTCCAATAAAAAAAAATCTCATTCTCATTCTCATTTTGACTTTAAAAAAAAAAAAAAAAAAAAAAAGCATAAATATTTATTGTGCTTTTGTATCCTTTTTGGAGCCTGTGGTCTGTGAGCCTGGAAAATATTGATTATTTTTATATTCCACAAACCACTAACAATCAAACTATTACTTTAGTATTATTTCTAGATTATTATAATACTTCATAATATTTAATTAATAAAATAATTGGCTTTTGCAATGTGAAAATACTTTTGTAGACAATTTTTTGGTGGTTCCTTGTACAAATAGCATCCAAATTAGTATTATTATCATTCACTATTATAGCATTTAGTAATATTTTACTAATAAAATGAGCATTTTCTATTTTCTTAAAACTTTGGCCTTAGCAACTGTTCATTTTAGTTAGCTGCCAAGTCAAAGAAATAAAAATCATACTGTATTCTAATAACATATTTTATATCAGATGTATTTCAGTTAACAGAAATGCTTTTTAAAATATAGTAGTTGCAGCATGTTTGGAATTACACATGAATGAGAAAATTCACATTTTTAAGTAAACGTATTTAATTTTAGTGAAAAGGTTTGATGAATCACCTACATCACTTCAAATACAACTGCTTATATTGTAAAAAATCCATCAACTTTACCACAGAGGGGTCCCAAAAGTACCATCACAAACATGCCACACACCTCCACATTGCTGGACTTGACGTCAAACTC
>CAIGQV010019029.1:7321961-7341193 GCA_903798115.1 Danio jaintianensis | reverse complement strand
TATATATATATATATATATATATATATACATATATATATATATAAATGATTCTGAAGGATCACATGAATGAAAACTGTACATCACAATATTACGATTTAAAACATTTCTTGGGTAGGCATTCAAGCATTTTCCTTAAACTACTGAAACTACTACTATTGGGTTCACATTTTTGTACAGTAATTTGTTTTCTTATTATCTTGTTATTTTAGCATCACTAATATGCTATTGTAGTTTAATTAACAGTTTGAATTACTTACATTTATTTGAATATTTTCATTTCAATTTTAATTATTAGTGTTGGTCATTTTTGTAATGCAGTTTTTATTATTTTTATTTTAGTTTTAGCTATTCATGAGCATGTGTGAGCAAGGCTTAAAAATGGACTTACCAAACAAAGCTGGTCCGTGGAAAATAATCAGAAACTTTGGGATCAGGTGAGTATTCGAATGCATTGACTGTCTTAATAGTGTTCTTGCCGTACTTCACAATAACAGGCAACTTATCTGAGGGAAACTTCTGTCCTTTATATGGGCCAGTCTTGCAGGTGATCTCATGGCCAAAAGTCAACCTGAACATTTGAAAACAAACATGGAAAATTGTTCTTTAAATAGTTCTTTAAAAAAATAAAATAAATCGCTTTTGCATAGTTAGCATTTATATTTCTATATATGTTGAGCATGTGCGTGTATTCAAATGTTTCACAGTGTAAAGGGCTGTGCATTTGACCATGCTAAAATTTGACCTGTAACTCACACTTCACATGGCTCTTTGTCCACTGTGATGCTGATGTCATCTTTACTGGCCGAGTCGAGGTCTCGTCCTGTGATTGTGATGACGGTTCCTCCAGCTGCTGGGCCTTTAAGGGGGAACACAGCCTCTGGGACTGGGTCCTTCATGATGAGAAGAAAAAAACAAAAAACGTTTCTATTAACAGCTTACAGATCCTTGTTTACAGCTCCCTTCTAGCTGAAATCAGTCAGACTTCATTCAATATTAATTAGACTATGTTCACACAGACAGTGTTTGGGAGAAAAATATATTCAATTCCGAAAATATATAATATTGACTAGCACATACAGTACTTTTATAACGATTGGGGTCAGAAAGCTTTTGGTTTTTAGAAAGAAATTAATACTTTATTCAGCAGAGATGCATTAAATTGTGAAAGTAAGAAGACTTTTATATTTTATATATATAATTTACTTTTATATTATTATTTTTATTACTTTTATAAATTTAATATATATAATTATAAATCTAATTATAGATAGACAGACGGATACACATATACATAACCACGCACGCGCGCACACACGCACACATAAATCACTGTTTGCACATCCATGTTTTAAATCACTGATATTAAGCACAACTGTTTTCAAATCTGAGAAAAAAAAATTGTCTCTTGAATCATTTATGAGTAATGGTGCTGAAATTTCAGCTTTGAATCACAGGAATGAATACAATTTTAATGTGTATTAAAATAAAGTTTTTGGTAAGCATAATAGACTTTTAAAAAGAAATATTAACAAAGTCTTCATTAGAGAGGATACATTTACCCTGTACGTGAATTCCACCTCGGACATCCCTGTTCTTTCTCCCTCCACCAACACCACCACCGGCCCGGTTTCGCTGGGTCTAATGGGCAGATCTCCAGGCGGTGAGGGGAAAGGGCCGATCTCACACACAACACTTGAGAAAGAGAAGAGCAGGACTGTCACTACACAGATCTTACAATAGGACATTTTACACCAGGTACTTAGCCAAGCAAAATACATCTCGAGACCATGTTTAAACAAGATTTAGCACACACTACTGGTCAAGTTTGTAATCAGATTAATTGATTAATTAATCAGTTAAAAAGATTAAAGATTTTAAAAGAGGCCTATTCTGCTCACCTAGGCTGCATTTATATGATCAAAAATACAGTAAAAACTGTACAATTGTGAAATATTACTAATATTATTCCATTATTAATGTTATATTAACATTATAAACTTTATTTTACTTTACTTTCGAACAATTTAATGTGTCCTTCATTTGACATGAATAAATGTGATCACATTTCTAATGGTACTGTTTCACAATTTCCACAAAAATATATGAAGCATCTTAACAGATTTCAACTCTACTACAACTAAAAAATTTATGTTTTTTTTCCTTGAGCAGCAGATCTGCATTTTACAATACAATGATTTCTGAAGGATCCTGTGAAACTGAAGCCTGGAGTAACGATGCTGATAATTCATCTTAAATTATGGGAATAAATCAAATTTTAAAAATATCCAATAATCTCTTTCACAATTTTGCTGTTTTCAAATAAATCCAGCCTTGATGAACAAGACTTTTTTTAAACATTTAACTCAATAACAATTAAATCAACTTTTGATTGGTTGTGTACATACAGTATATAAAACAATTAAAATGCAAATTTACAATCTTGTAAAATAAATGCTCAGTATATACAGTACTCTGCAACAATATGGTTTTCTTGCATTACCTAGTAGAAACTGAGTATCGCTCCGGCTGATGAATGCATGGAACTTTAGCCACAGTGATTCTCTTAATGTCCTCCTGCTTGATGCCCAAATTTGAGCCTTTTATTGTGATGGAGATGCGTCCGTTCATTGGCCCATAACGCGGAACAATCTGGAATAAAAGTAACATCAGCGTTAAAACAGTCCTGTAACGCTTGAAACCATAAACTAAAGAGTTACAAAGATAACCCATAACTATTTTGCCCTTGAGTAATCCAGCTGCTTTGCAGAAAATCATTTGCCAGATGACAAATAATAAAACAGCATCAGGCGCAGGCGGCGCGGTCATTAGAGTCTCAGATGATTTCAACAAAACACCAGAGTGAGAGACTACCAGCACCATCTATACATCATTTAGGCATGAAAAATGGAGAGGAGGATGAAAAGAAATGGCGTTTTCTAGTGAAGATGAGAGAGAAGATGAAGAGCGGAAACTTATGAACTGCATTTGAACTGGGAACGGCTGACGTCACGCCAGCGAGATGCTTCTGGGATGCATTTTGAGTTTGGCTTGTGACAATAAATGTTATAAACTGCTCGCATTGAGAGCATTAGCAAAGTTTAAGTGTCCATTATGCTTTTTTTTTTTTAGATACTATCTTTTATGTAGTGTGTAATATAGCAGTTTGAGAATGTAAATGGTCTGCGAAGTTTCAGAGATCAAGTAGAAGTTGTTTCCAAAAAGATCAAATTGATTTTGCACTTCCTGAAATGGGTTTTCAGCAATTTCAGTCAGTTTTTTACTACTGTAGCCAAGCAAAACTGTTCTCTATTGGGCAATTTTTGGCTACCTGAACAAAAGCATTTGTTACACCATACATGAACACACACATAATTAAATAATTTTCACTTCACATGTTCTGATTGTCTATTTAACATGTATTTCAGTTTGCAAAATACTCTATGAAAACTGTCAGCCACATTTACCAGATCTAGCTCTATAGACTATATACAACACTGAATCCAGGCTACAGCCATCATTTGCTATCTGGCGAGTGAGCAACTGTCATCTGTTAGTGGCCCATACTGGCTCTGACTAAAAATCAGAGGTAAAATGTAACATTTTCATATGTAAAGAGTGTTTTTATTTTTTTATTTACCTGTTTAAGGGACAGAAAAGTCCTCTTTTTATTGGAATGTCATGTTTGTCAGCATTTGAATGCAGTGTCAATCCACTGATGGCTCAGTTGATAGATGCGGCTTTCAAAAGCTCCATGTAAGTGCTCTTCAAAACCAGTGATCATTAGAGCCAATCCCAGTCATACACTCAAAAAAATATGTTTGCTGTTTGTTCAAATTACTTATTTAAAATGAGCTGAAACAACAAAATTATTGTGTTTTATTGGGACAACTTAATTGTTTTATATTCAAAGAACTTAAATGAGTAAAAACTAATAAATTAATTTAATTCCTTTATGGTATCCCAACACAAATCGATTGTGTGGAACCCAGCGTGTATCTATTGAGCATGTGAATACAACGGCCAATCAGCAGTGCTCAAAAGGAAGGAAACGTTACGATCATCATATTTTTTAAATTTCAGTACTATCTCATTGAAGTTGGTACTTCTGACAACACTACCAGCGCCGTAACACATCATGAAAGACCTGCGTGGTCTCCAAGCCTGACCAAATAATTCAGAAGCAGTGTCTTCTCATAGGATATGAAAACTCAGTCTCATGAATAATAATTAGACACCAGTGTGTCATCAAAATACTTGGTCCTATGCAACTGTACGTCATCACCAGTGGCGCTGCCCCAATGTAGATTTTAAACCAAGAAGATGATATTAGGGAGGAAAGCTACAATTAAAGCTAAAAGATGCTAACGTTGTTTTAATTGATGTTCAACACACATAAAAGTGCTATCGAAGTTTGCAGAGCTTAAATTCCAATAGGTATATTGGCTTTCTGATTGTTGACCAATCAAAATTGGCCATCTGACCAATAATAACAGAGAAGAATCTCAAGAAGGGAGAAGCTTAGAGAGACTGGATCCTTAAACAAACAGTTTGTAAGAGTAATGTGCGAAATGAGCTGTTGCTGCAGTGTATATTATGACAAAACGCAAGTGTTTTTGACCTTGGATGGATGTAAACCTATAGCAGATGAGCTCCAAACCTAAAATAGCATACCAAGGGCACTTATAAAACACTTACGTCGGTGATCTTTGGAGGAGGACACCGATCCAGTTCATTCTTACACAGGCTACTGTAGATGCAGGATTTTGTAGTGTAGCACCAAACGCAGCTATAATTCGTGTGTGCATTTTTACACAGACTGCAGTCCTCGCGTCTAACCGAACAGTTGTAGAGAACCACTGGGAAAAGAAAACAAAACTATTCACAGAACTGACACTGAATTCATCATCTTCAACAAAGTACAGCTCCAAAAAGTTCCCAGAGTCTTTTTTGTTTTGTAGAGAAATAAACATTTCGCTAAACACTGCTGTTTCTCACTGTGTTTTCGGAATTTATATGTTATGCAAATTTGGCTGTTTATTGTTGTATGTGGTGATTTATTAGTCACACTTAGTGCAAAGATTGCGTTTTTGTTGATGCTGTCACTAAACTGTCCAACTGAGATCAAAACTGTTTTTGTGGCATTGTTCAGATTATGAAGTCAAATACACAATAATAAGTACACTGTAGAAAATTAGTTGTTACATGAAATCTGTTTTTTTTTTTTTTTTTTTTTTTACATTTCAGGTTACATTATATTAAACTGAATTATTGTTAAATATATCATTGTATAATTTTTAAAGTAGTAACAAATAAAGTAACATAAACAGTACCATAGTAGTTCTAGTAGATCTATTAGTATTTATCTTGTATTATTTTTTATTATTAGATTTTCTGTTTTCATTGTATTTTAGTACAATTTTGTTTTAATGCTAAAAAAAAAAAAGTTTTTTTTGCATTTTATACATTTTTGTCTATGTATATATACTGGAGTGTTTGTAAAACTATACAGTACCAACTGAAAATGTTAAAAAATATATGTAAAAGCAAGAAATACACTAAAAAAACAAACAAATTAGCTTTACAAACAATAATATACTTACTAAGATGACTTTATACTATACTTGATTAAGATGACTATATTTATACTAAGATGACTCTTGTAAAACTCAAAAAATTAAAGAGCTGAAGTATCATAAAATATACATTGACATGATCTTTAACTCATATTTATTCACAGTGTACCAAACATTTTTATTTTTCAGTTTTATTTTTTATAATAATAACCCTGATATGCATTTTCTCCATCAAAAACAAACAAAAAAAAATTCAAAAGTGCTCATCGGCTCCACATGTAAAACACCCCTAGTCAAATACAAAAACAAGATTCATGAGCGCAGTATGTTAATAATAATACACACCATATGCTAATCTCCTTATTTTAACATATTCATCAGATATTCACACACAGTCTTTTCTGATCTTGAAGATTTGCCTTCTTGGCTCCAACGAACAACTCATTTAAATGTACCTCTCAGGGTGCTGTCAATCTTCCTATCCGTGTCTTTATCCTTTATGTAGAACGTCACATTCACCTCTGGCTCTTTGTCATACGCAAACTGGCATGAAACAGAAGAAAACGTGTCAAACATGCAAAAAAACACATGGAACAACTGTGTGTCGTCGCAAGTTCTACCCTGCCAACGTGATGTCTTTGTGAACCTGATGGATTTGTGACTAAACCCCACACACACACACATGCGGCTCAATAACGCTGAATGCCATTATATTGGCTGGTGCTCAAACTTCCAAAAACAAATCAATGACAGAGAAGGAGGTAATGCCAAGATAGAGGAGTGTAATGTACTGACCTCATATCCCTCAAATCTGTACTTTAACCCGTCAGCCTCCACAGTCACTTCGCCCACCTGTCTCATGAGCTCTGTGCCGATCTGAAAGGTTTTGCCCTGAGAGACATGGAGAGCAAGTTATGCAGTTCATGAAACTCCTTAAAAAAAGATGTTTTAATTTGAAAGATTAAGATATTAGGTGGATTTATTACTTTATTGCATTGGTTGCTGAATTTCTTTATTTTGATTGGTCACTGATTGCAATTAATCTGTGTATATATATATATATATATATATATATATATAAATAAATATATTGTCCCATTTTGACGTCTGCTTTAAATTTTATTGTGATTTTATATACAAAAAGCATATTAAATGTAATTTAAATGTCAGATTTTGTTGCTTCAACTAACTTTCGTGACAACAGAATGTCAAATTATGGGTGAAATAGTGTTCCACTGTCCTCTGAAAATGCAATGTAAAATATATTAAAATGTGTAAAATAGTATGTCATACTACTTCTTCCAACTAAGTTTAATTAAAAAATAAATAATTATTTTATCAAAATATAAATCAACATTTCTAATACTTTTCTATTACATAAATTACAGAAACATTTCCATTATAATAATGAAATAAAATAATTTCTCAATATTATTTATTATAATATATTATGACATAATAATAATAATAATAATAATAATAATAATAATAATAATAATAAACAATATTACATCATCTTTCTTCACCCAAGTATGTTTTAATTTATACCTTAATATACGTTAACATACATTAATATTCAGCATGCAACAACACAATGCAAAAGTAGTAGTAATGCATATATTTTTACCAAATATATATCCAGATTTTTGCCATAAAATGTGATGGGGGTTTTATAACCAACAGGAATACGCAGAGACTCAGGAATCTTAAACTGAGGACACATGTCAGCCTGCAACAATAATAAACACTGTTATTTTACATTTTGTCTCCAAAGCATAATTGATCGCCAAATACAGCAAAAATGGGCATATTACTTTATAAATTCGTGACTCACCTCCATGATATGACCCCCATGGACAGAGTCGTCTTTATCACTGCATGTGTGATCCTGAATATTCCACTGACAGCCCCACTTACTGGTCACACATGCAATGCATCTGCACAAACACATTGGCGACCAATCAGAAACAGTGACCGAAACTGTAGCTAAACTTAATATGAGTCAATACTCACGGTGTATTCTCAGATTTTTTAACTACGGCGGCACAGTTGTAAAACTCAAACGCACTCGATGCCACATCAATCTTGCCATTCACTGTGATTTTCACCGGCACTGCCACAAAGTCTGGACAAATGCATAGGGGGTAATCATATTAGTGGGAGACCAATATATCACACACTATTACACACATTATTTTTGACATTAATTTATGAGTATTGATTTGTTCATTATTCAAAAATGTAATCTTTAACCTGCAGTAAACTGAAGTGATCATTTATGTGAGTGAAAAATCTAAATAAAGATAACAGTTTTAACTAAAATGCATTTTTTTTATTCTGATAGGACAGAAAACAATATGAATACTTTGCAGAGCCAACACAACAACCTATAATATTAGCACATTTTTATGGTGAAAATGGAAGATAGGAGAAAAAAAGAAAAGAAAAGCTGTACAAAAAAAATAAATAAATTCAAATGACAAATTAACTAGTACATTTTTTGAAGTACGTCAGCGAATATTTCATAAATATTAAGCATAAAAGAGAAGATAATTTAATTTGACCAATTTTCTGAATTATGAAAATTGTTCATCCCGGACGAGCCCCCATATGTTACAGCTGTAAAGTGAAGTGAAGTGAAGTGTAGTGTGGCCAAGTATGGTGTCCCATACTTGGAATTTGTGCTCTGCATTTAACCCATCCAAGTGCACACACACAGTTAGTGAACACACACATACCGTGAACACACCCGGAGCAGTGACTGACTACTAAGCTGACTCTTAAACTGCAACAAAGAGGAGACCAGATGGGCCCATAGCTGACAAAAAGTATTTATTTTACCATAATAAAAACAACATAAAAAATATAAAGTTACATTTAACTTTTGTTGACATTAAATTTAATAAAGATAGTTTAATATCAACCTGATATCAAACAATCGGCCATAATACTTCCTCATAACAATTAATAATAATGATGGCAAATTAACTAGTAAATATTTTTTAATTACCTTAGAGAATATTTCATAAATTCATTCTTTCATTCATTCATTCATTTTCTTTTCGGCTTAGTCCCTTCATTAATCGGGGGTCGCCACAGCTGAATGAACTGCCAACCTATTCAGCACATGTTTTACCACTTTCATAAATATTAAGCACAAAACAAGTGATAATTTAATTTGACCAATTTTCTGAATTATGAAAATGATTGTTCATCCCGGACGAGCCCCCGTTTGTTACAGCCAGCTCTTAAAGTGAAACAAAGATAAAGAAGAGACCAGATGGACCCAAATCATTCATTTTAACAGAACAAAAACAACATAATTAATATAAAGTTACACTTAATTTTTGTTTACATTAAATTTTTTGAAAGGTAGTTTAATTTAATATCAACTTCATATCAGACAATCAGCCATAATGCTTTCTCAATATTGTCACCTGCAATTAAAATTTACAAATCAGTCTCCCACTATTTCATATTGTAGGCAAAAGTAAATTATACAGCCAAAAGCGTTTAGAATCAACAACTTAAACCTCAGAATCTGTTCATAAATTCATCTTCAGTGTAACAGTTACATCTGATCAGTCCCTAATTAAAACCCACAACAGTAGCAAATTACAAACATGAAAAGTCATTCATGCCTGACGTCATTTTAAGGCATTCTGTGAATAAACACCATCTGTTTATTCGTGAGGTAAAGCAGGCATCGAGAGGACAGCCTGACAGTGGGTGATTATTAAAGTTAAAGGGGACCAGGATGCTTTGTCACCTTGTGTCTCGGGTGTCGGTGGGATGTAGTCCGAGGTGGGGAGGTAGCAGGTCACCTGTGTGTCCTCCATCTTTGCATCACTCCTGTAGTCGTCAAACACACACTCCAGTCTATCAGGACTGCTGATGCTCGGGAGAGATGGGATGTTGATCACCACCTGTGAGTTTCAGGAAGAAAATAAAGATTAAAAGGCAGAATAAACATGGATATATTTAAAAAATATAAATTCTCAAACCTTTTAAACACTGTATTTATAAAATGTCTATGAAACATACACTAAAACATACACAAAACTACAACAACAACAAAAACAATAATAATAATAACATTAATAATAATAATAATAAAACAATAATAATAATAATAATAATAATAATTATTATTATTATTATTATTATTATTGATGCTTTAGAAGTGGTAATAATACAATTATTATGGGTATACCTTTTAAAACATACAAAAATACATTAATAATAATAATAATAATAATAATAATAATAATAATAATAATAATAGTATGCAACATTCATCATGATCAATCCTAAAACATAAAAAATACAACAACAACATTATTATATTATTATATTCTAATTAACATAACACTTTTTAGCAGTAATAATATGTTTAAAAAGTATAAAATGAATACAACTGTACTGTTTTCCTTAATTTATCATGTCTTAAAATAATTTTTTTTATTAAATTCCACAATATTTCCAGGTTTTTCCTGACTGTGCGAACCCCTTGCATGAGCATTATGAAAAACGAAATAATATTGATCTCAGGAAATGAGTCAGGAGTCACACAGCCTTTACTCGTTCCAACTGATTCAGGAAGTTAATTACAAATCCAGGAAGCTTCTTCAATCAGCCATGACCACTTGAGCTTCTTCTGAGACATATTAGAAATGCATGATGCGCTCATGTGGTCTGGTGCGATAGTTTCAGGTGCCTTGTTTAGTAGCTCTGTCATGTCAGCTCATGAAAAAGGGATTAGATTCGCAGACTGGATCTGTTACAGCCAGCAAATATCAATACTGAGTCAATCCTTAAGAGGTTAGAGTTTAAAAGTGTATCACAGTGTGTGTGTGTGTGTGTGTGTGTGTGTGTGTGTGTGTGTGTGTGTGTGTGTGTGTGTGTGTGTGTGTGTGTGTGTATGTGTTTTGCTTTAGTACCTGTGTACTATCTGTTTTCTTGCAGCTGATGTTGGGGGGCTCAAAGGACTGAATGGTTACACATGTTTGTTTTGGACTCCACAACCAGGCGTTTTCTCCATCTCCTTTTTGACAATCCTTTTTTCTGGTGCAGCTGCAAGAGAAAAACAGACAAATGTGTGTAATGAGTTGTGCTTCTTTGCTTTAACTGGACTGCACACATAGCTACTACAGAGCATTTGCCAAATCAGAAAAAAATAGATCACACCATATATTAGAGAACAAACAACTTCAAAATAAAACAGCAAAAAACTTTCCTGTTGAGGAGATGAGCCTAAGGAGACATGTGTCTTAGTTTTTTTGACAGTGGAAATATCCAAATCTGTTGGAGTGTGTTATTAGTTGTCCAGTCTTTTAGTAGACTGGAATGCCCAAATTACGGCTTGACTGGTGATAAAATCACTCTTAACAGACTTACCGGCCCTCCAACACACACCAGCCGCAATATGGGTCCCGCTGGGAAACACATGAGTGACAATTTTCTCTCTGCTCACAGGCCTGCACTGGCACTTTGGAGATCTACAGGGAAAAAACAAAAGCAAAACAATGAAGATGGTGTAAGATGGTGTTCCTTTAGTTTAAGATGTGATCTGTGATTGAAGGTTGTTCTTTGGCATTAAAACTCCCAATATTGTTTGCCCACAAATTTGACCTTTAGGACCCAAAAGAACATGAAATGTATGAATGTAACTGCATCCAATAACTTAAGGGGCCATTTTTAATACAAATTATGTAATTATATATATATATATATACCGCAAACGAATATACATAACAATAGTGGATTACATAGTATTGTTTTTTGCTGAAGTGTTTCCATACTTTATCAGGAAACTGTGCAAAATTTATTACAAATTACAAACAAAAGTAAACGCACATTCAAAAGCTGAAATGCATGCTAGTGCCAAGCTGCCAACAGCTAGTCATCATTCCCCAACAGGTACTGTTTACTAACAAGACAGCATTTTTGACTACATTGTTGTCATGTGCATGTAGCCTAAGAAGCATTGGTTCGTAATCAAATGTGTGTATGACAAACTAACACTGCTTATGAAGGAGCTTACGGCATCTACTTCAACTACTACACTATCATATTCCTGCTTCTAATACAGCCAGTGTGAATGTGTAAAATTATTGACAGGACGAGAACACCTTAAAGTCTTGTGGTTGGTGAAAATAATATGACAACAGTCTGCTATCACATTTACGCGGCAGAGTCTAAGGATTTTACAGAATTTACAGAGCTGTGTGAAATTTCTAGGCATTTGTGCCATTTCACACAAAAAAATCCATTGAGCTTGTCAAGTCTACATTTTTCAAATAGATTTTAACCTTGAATAGATTTTAAATAGATTTTAAACTCTTAATAAGAGTTTTAAGGTATTTATCTATATGTTGTGAATGTGTTCATAAGCAAACCTTTTTGCCAGTGGTGATGTAAAGGTGCTCCAAAGTTGAATCAAACAAGAGGTTTTTGTTCACCCCGCCATCTGCGCGTTCCCCTGGAATTCTGTTGTAAAAGTCAGTGTGGTTTGGGTCAAGATGCACCTGCGAGCAAAACGTTTGTTAATTTATTTGGCACACAAGTAAAAACCAATACTGTATTATGGGGGAAGTACAGCTAGAGCAAGTACTAGAGTAAAATGCACTGCTAAAGTGGTTATACTGCACCTCATAAATCATCCATTCTTGGGTTTGAACTGACAACCTTTTGGTTACCAGCCCATATCTTTAACCACTAGTTCCTACCACCACAGCCAGTCAAACCTCAAGAGCTTAAATGAAATTTAAAGAACAGAAAGCAGACCTTGCAATGGGACTCACCTTTAAGACGTCTGCTCCACTGGTTCCCAAGAATGCCACAGTGTGTTCGTTCTCCACCGCCACAGCTACAGCTGTCAGCATGTCATTCCTGGTGTAGATGGGCTTGACGGCTAAAGCATACTCAGGTTTACTGGCTAGTGGAGATGGCAGGAACTCTGCACCACATATATATCTCTTCACCATGTTCTTCTGTTGGGCAATAAGACACCACAATCAGAGTAGCTATAAAAACACAAAACATAGAAGCAGAGCTGAATAAACTCAACAACTCACATCTCTTTTGGTCTTGCAGATGGCTTCATTCTTGGAAATGTAGGGTGAATAAACCGTCTTTGGTTTGTCATCCTCCAAAACTTCCCCTGTGTAGCAGGACTCAATCACCTCCTCAAACCTGGCATTAATGCTGCTAAGCGGGTACATGCACAGTGCTGTTCGCCCATCCTCCTCATCTGCACTTAAGACTCCAAACAGAACCTTATCATTTAGATTTGACGGGACGATATTCTGAGCCAAAACCTTTCCAGGTTTAGCCAGATATGCTGCTTGGACTTTGTTGAATGTGTTCTCTCGTTGTTCTGTGTTAACAGTGCAGTTGAGCTGAAGTTCGGTGTAAGAATAATAATTATGGTCATTCTCGCAAAGGCGTGCTATAAACGTAATCTTCCTGCTGTCACTTGTGCCAGGAGTTCGTGAGAACAGGAAGTAGATGTAGCCATTGTCCTTAAATGTGTAGCGAAAATCATGGTGGTATCGATGGACAAAAGGGCTTGTTTGAACAGTGGAAGCTTCAACCATGTTCTCGAAAACATCCATTTCTCCATGTTCCTGCAGCAACCGAGTGCTAATGAGCTTTGAGCTGTCTGAACTTCCATAGCCCTTTCCCACTAGAAATACACTAAGGTTAGTATTAGTATTTAAGTCTTTAAAATAAGAAATGACCCCCACCACAGTAACAGATTCCTCAGTGCTGGCAACGTATGTCTTCTCTCCTTTAGTGTCACTGTAGTACACCGGTTTATTCACACTGTTGAGGTTTACCAAAGAGCAGATGCCCCTGAAAAGGCTTCCACAAACAATCAAGGTGCCGTCGGCAGAGTTAACCAAAAGGAGTTTGTTAATGTTGTCCATTTCTTTCGCATCGGTGCACTGCGCAGTGATTGGTGGAGTGCATTGTGGGTTGTCTTTCTTAGGGCCCGTGTCTGCACTGCTCTCCTTCTGTAGATTATGGTTCAGCTGAAAGATCCCATTGACAGCTCCAAGGTAGATTCGGCCGGTTTGAGGGTCCTGGACCACATTATTGATGATAGTAGGAGACGAGAACTGTTCTTGAGGATCATCACAGCAAGATGAGCCAAAACACAGCAGCAGAGACAAAGCTGCCAGGGCCCTCCACGCCATCTCTTGAAGAAAGAGAAAAAACAAGAAATATATCACATATGAGAAGAGTAACGTGGCCTTTACAAAATTTGTTAACAAACCTGTCTGAATCTACAAGCCTCTCAAACGATAAGAATGTTTTAATTTCTCCAAATATAATCAGTTGTTTAAATGCTCTTGTAATTAAGGTACATCTACACAAATATTGCATTTCTAAGAACTTAGAACCTGACATTTGTTCTGTTATCCTAGACACTCTCGTTCGCCAAATATAGATCCTTGCCTTGAAATGAAGTACTAAGGAAAAAATGCACTTGAAAACTGCCGTCTTTATACAACCTGAAATTCTTTGGCATGCATTATTATACTATAGTTAAGTCAGCACTAGTCAGAAGGGCTATCAACAAAGACTGAGTTAAAAGAAAAATCGATCTAGCCTTCCCTCAGTAGGGTTGCAGACGGCTGCGTGATTTGACACGCTGATACAAGCAAAGCATTTCTAAAGAGGCTTGTCCTCCACCCCTGCACTCCTTTATATTTCTCTTTTTCATCCATCCCTTCAGCACTTCTGCAGGACCTAAAAACACTGAGGCAGAAGTCAAACACTCATCAAAGGAATCGCAGGGCGGCCTGATTCCAGCATAACAGACGGTGGCTCAGTGAATTATGGGTACAACCTCAGAAGCTGGGCCAAACAATTCTGTCCTGCTTCCTGTAAACAACTCCTATGATGACTAGAATGGCATGTAAAGTTATTGTGTCAAACAGGAAGATCTAATCACAGTCGCTCTTGGCATGAACATTCTTGAGCTAATTTTAGCTGTTTATGAGTTTCATGATCTAAAAGAGGATGGGGATATGAAATAATCCCCATGCTTCCTGACTGTTCCTCACCATTTTCATTATGAACACTGCCCAGAATTCTCTGTCTTATTTGCATAAACATGGTGACAATTCTCTGGAGTGGACATCCACATAAATGACTGTAATGTTTAGATTGCCAAAGCACATACTTCCACAGCAAATCAAATGGCAGGAGTCTCTTAGACACCGTGATCCCACGCCCAGAGCTCATAAAGAATTCATGCTAAGAGTTTAGAGGATATTACAGCTCTTATTGGCTTTAATGACGGCACTCCAGAGACACTACATGAGGCAGGGCAGCAGTGACGGGCCTTTTCTCTTTACTTAGCGTCTGTCAGAACTCCAGCGTGCAGGGTTTGCAATGAGATTAGAGGTTACTTTAGGGGGAGTGTGTTGAATTATGCTTGTGTGTATGTGTGTGTGAGTGTCTGGTGTTAACCGTTAACAGGAGCTGCTTTTTTTTCAGCTGCTGATTCAGAATGCATGAGTGATCTGTCTGGATGTCTTGTCAGGAAGGAGAATTTTTGGCACATAGACAAGTTTCATTATGATTATCCCAGTCCTCCCTCCCCTTTCATCCACTAGGTCATATTATTAACAAGAACAATAATCCTAGTCTTTCAGTACAGACTTGATATTTGTGCTGAGTTTGGCACTTGGCTCTGACTAAGCAAGTCATGTAATTTCAAAAGAATGCAGTGTGCCTTATGACACGCTCCTTGAATTTGCATGTTCACACAAATATCAGTGATTAGTGGAGCAGGCTGATGCAAGTCTTTCTATTGTTAGCTCTTTCTCAGGCTTAATCGCAAGTAATAAAGTTCAAATTACACTTTTAAGAAAATAATTTAAAAATTAATTTGGAAACATTTAATAAAATATTCATAAGAAAGTTTAATTTATGTGTGAACTTCCCGAGTTCTCATCCAGAAAAACTGACAACAGTCACAAACTAGACTTGTTACTCTCATACCCCTGCTATGTGTTCTTTACGCTTCTATTTTGTTGTACACCTGAAGTGATTCTAGCTACTTTAAGCAATTTTTAAAACAACTAAGTTGGAGAGAGAGAGGGGAATGGGATTTGGAAAGTTTCACAAGACAGGACTCAAACTCAGGATACTGAAGCGCGATGGCACTATATGTTGGTATACTGCCCAAGAGGCTATACCAATGACACTCTTAAACCAAAACTTGGAGGTTACTTATTTTTATTTGGAGTAGACGTAACCCCACCACCAATCCTGGTTCTTCTGGGCTAACATCTTGCAGAGTTTAACTCCCACTTGCTCCAAACATACATACCTGGACATTTCTAGTCATCCTGAACACCTTAAACCATCCCAAACACCCTAACATTATAGCAACAACATTATAGTTTCCCACAAGTCCTCCAAATGTGACACACATTCTTCAAAAAATCTAGTCTTCTGTACTCTCATGCACAATTAAGTACACATTTTCAAAACATCCTGCCTACATCTGGCTCCACTGAGGCCTTGTCGTGTGACCACCACTCACCCTTCAAAAGAGTCCTTCTCAAGAATGCGTAGGAAGTGTTGTTTTGTGTATCTTTATTGCTTCGTTCCTTGGATTTACAACTAAGGGCATGATTTAGATGGCGTTTCCTCCATTTCTAGATTATTTTCAGAGCCAGAGCCAAACCAAACACATTCTCTAAATTACCTCAGGATTATCTCAACCTGAGCTACCTGTAAGTGAACTCACAGTGCAGCAGAAGTATGAACAGGAACAATGTTTATACTCATGTTGAGGAGTGGGAGTGTGTGTTACAGTTTGGATAAGCGGCACCAGTGTCATTCCTTCTCTCTGTGTTAAGAAACAACATGACTGGTAGGTTGGTACACAAGCAGACAAGTGCTGAACCAGCAGTACTGCTTACACCGAGGGGCATTACACTGAAACTTCCTGCCGAGTTAATAGTAAACCTCACATCACATCTGAAACACCCTTGCAGACTTCCCCTCTTGCAAACAAACTCTGTTTGACCCTTTATTGCAGCTTGTATCCCTTTTATCACAGTCAAGTTCAGCTAACTCATGCATCTTTTACAAAATTCCTTCATATATTTGTAATTTAACTCTGTCTTAAAGGTGGTGTGCGTTAAAATATGTTTGTCTGTTCCTGCTATGTAGCAAAATCCATTCATAGGCCAATTTCCTTGAAAAGTAGCTCTGCAGCACAATCAAAAATCATTGTCATTTGTTTGAGGATTTTGACCATCCAAACAAAACAACACTGGCTCAACCAATGGTGTTAGTTTGGGCTAAAGCTATCTATCTGTCTAACCAAAGACAGATCATCTCTGTAACAACAGGTTAAGGTTTAGTTAACCAGACATTCAGGCTCAATCCAGAAAGCTCGAACTCTTCTTTAGTTTTATAGTGCATGTGAACCCAAAGTTGCTGAGACTATTATTTCAGTAGGTTGCTTTCAGTAGTTCCAACTGAAACAGACTATTGAGTAGGGTGCAGGGCTTTCTTTTTGAGCATTATTCTCTTATAGAAAATGAATTGTAAGAGGGGCATAGTTAAGAATACTGTGGTTGAAACTGATGTGATCAGAGAAGGACCACCACTCCAAATGTGGAAGCAAATGGTCAGACTTTGATTGAAGATTACCAAAACTAACTCTTTTATTTCCAGTGAATTAACTTGCATGGATTGTTCACCTATAGAATAACAATGTGTCAGTAAATACACATTGTAAATTTTGAATTCACATGGAGTTTAAGCCCCAGAGGCCATGTGACTGACATGTAAATCAGCCATTCATAGTTTGTTTTGTTCAGTGTCACATTTATGGCCACAAAAGTGACAAAATGTTCCTAGAATAGAACATATCAAGATGTAAAAATCGTGGACGTGTTTTAAGGCATCTATAAGCATCTAAATTTAGTAGATCATGATAGGCATTCTGTCAACGCTATAAACACAATGACTTGTTTCTTCCATATAAGGGTCTGCCATCATGTTTTCCAGGCAGACTATTAAAGAATGCAACTCACATTTCGTGGAAATTCTGTAGAATTCCTTTAATCAGATGACGACTTCTAAACTCCTCAAGTGTTTCTAATTTTGTGTGCCATATGCATCAGATGTTCAGCCAGTGGTTTGTGGGCGTGACGTCTGAGGCTGAGACCAATGTTTTGTTGGTTAGTACGGTTCAGTAGCAGATACTGGTTGATGGATGTTACTACAATAATCCTTCAACCAAAACAAATGTATATATAACGGATTATATGTTTATAACCGATTGATATATTGCTCCTAAAAGCTTATATTTTCACCAGTGCTAAAGTAAGTTATAGAGCTGCTTGGTTTGAAAACAGGCATTATTTTAGCAATTCCATCTGCTGATGCTAGTGGCATTGAAATCCCCCACTTCACCTTTAAAACTTGCTGTTTGGTGATGCAGAGCGGATGCCAGGTTCTGCCCTCCTGTCATGGCCGCCGTTCCCTTTTGCTTTTCAATGACTGTCTCCACTGACATCTCTGAATGACTGACGGCTGAGACCGGCAGACTAATTAAGGCTGGGATCAGAGGGAGCACGAGTGGCTGGACATGCACAGGTAAAAAAGTGGGCCGGTATTGAAAGAGCTCTTTGAATATGTAAAAGGAAGTGATTCCAGGCTTCTGGAAGACCTGCCTCTCACTTTGGCACTGTCCCCAATGGCATATTTAAAGTGGACTTCATTGGCATAGAGCATATGCGAAGTCAATGAGACTGTACGGTGTTACAAATAAGGTTCAAAAGGGTCCAACATATCATCTTAACCAAACATCAGACAGTGAAGAACGAGATATTTAAGTTTGATTTTGAAACTACATTCCAATCGGCTGAAATTGATCAATATATTCATTAAAACTAACCAAGTTCCATTATGGTTCTTGACAGAAATCTTTCACTTGTGTTCAAAAGACATTACATATGGTGTAAAATACTTTTTTTTTTTTTGTAATTCTGGACCACATACCCATTTGTTTTCATTTTGCAGACAGACTACTCTCAATTGTTTTTACCCCAAGCAGTTTATCTACATTTCTATTACCAATATCATAAATGATAACTTTGTAATAAACTTGGTAATTGTTAATGACTATTACTATTTTATTTTTTGCATTTTTAACATTGTGATCCAGTGATCACAGAGAATAAAATTAATTATTATTTTTATCACTTAAACCAAAAAAGGATTTGCCAGCAAAAACAGCATTTTTACATCAGTAAATTCACACTCTATTCTGAGCATAACCCATCTAGGACATTACTCAACATTTCTCTTTTCTTTCACAAAGGATTCCAAGCTACATTTTTTTTAATGCCACAACTTAATGAATTCATGTAAATGCATATCTTTTCAAACACACATCTCATATACCTGGTTCTGTGCTTGACTAGAAAATGAAGGGGAATCGAGACACACTTTAACAAGCAGGACAGACAATTAAAGTGTTTACGATTGAGCAAAGCTGCACTGAGGCATTTACAGATTGAGGTTAATAGCAAGAATGCCCTTGTCTAACACGCGTGTGTGTGCGTGTGCGTGTGTGTGTGTGTGTGTGTGTGTGTGTGTGTGTGTGTGTGTGTGTG
>CAIGQV010019029.1:7276398-7312940 GCA_903798115.1 Danio jaintianensis | reverse complement strand
CATGCATACATACATACATACATACATACATACATACATACATACATACATACATACATACATACATACATACATACATACATACATATATATATATATATATATCTTTCTTGAAACTAAAATGATACTAAACATTAAAAAAGTCAAATAAATAAATAAATAAATGTGTACTGATATTCAAAAAACATTTATGCAAAAACTCAAAAACTATAAACTTTTTTTTAGTGATTACTAAAATAAAGTAAAAATAAAGCAAATTAAACTGTTACACAAACTGTTATCTGCAACTAAAATACTACTATTTCTGTAATAAAACAATGATTAATTTTGCGTTTACATGTGAATAAGTCTCAAACTGATCACGAGACCAACTCCAAACACGAATGTGTCTTTGATTTAGTTTAAAGCCAGATGAATCAGCACTAATGTTTTTAATGGGACTGACAAACAGGAGAAAAACTGTGCCATGAATGACCCTGTTACAAGGAAATTCACTGAATTTACCATGGATTTACTGTTATACCAGTAACTGCAGCATGATTCTGTGGCAGGAATAAGAGATATACACTGTATTATGTAGACTATGCCTATATATTAAATATGTAGACATGATGTAATGAAATAGTAAAGACTAATGGAATTTAAGTAAGTATTGTTATTAAGCTGCAACATTTGGTGATTTGTATTTATTCGTAATGCATTCAGGCCACACAGTTACATTTCATCATGGTAAATTGCATGGTTTTACCTATGATTGTGATTATCTAAATGTATGGAATTATATATGACAATGTTTGTCTTAAATAAAAATCTAAATATTCCAATTCAATTGTTAGAGATGTTGTTGCTTAACTCAACATAAATGTACATCTTTGCATTATATCGGTCGGTTAACAAAAACAGCTTTGGGCTGCCAACCTTCACCTGAATTGCTGAAAACATCTATAATCTTTTAAGAAGCAGTTTAAGACACCTGACACAAGCACTTAACATCTCTTTAACACTGTTAACACTTTAAAAATGAGCACACTCACACACACACACACGCACACGCACACGCACACAAGCACACACACACCAGTGTAAAAAGCATTTGTTTGGTCACTGATGGTGATCATGTGCATGTGATTTACAAGCTGAAACATCTGGATTTCTATGATGAGCTGTTGTGAATGATGCGGATTTAAATAGGTCAGCAAGATAATGTATGTAGCTGGCTAATATAAATGAGAATTTGTTGAAGTTGCAAGAATGACTTGTGATCGCCTTGGGAGCATTAGTTAGAAAGAGCTGAAAAATGATAAACAAATCAGAAATGTTCTGCAGTGCATGCCATCGTTTCCCATTGCTCAGATGTAATAAATGTATATTGTCACACAGGCCAAAGCCTTGTATTTTCCTTTAAAACATTCAAAGCTAATGGCCACTACTTATGTTTGTCAGTGGGTTTAACTAATAATTAACCAATAAGAAAACTCCACTGGATCCCCAAATCCCATCTTAATTTTGAATCAAGTGCTGAAAAAGCAAAGCAAAGTGTAAATGATGAACTGATCGTTTTAAGTTCAACATTTTATTTACTCAAAAACTATGTTAATGCTAAGGTTTCAAGAATTCAGTCTGTATGTTGATGAAAAAACAGGATGTATTTACTCATCTAATTTACTAAGCATTTACTAATTACTAACACACACACACACACGTATATATGTTAACACATATACAGACCCTCCAGGATAAAAAAAAAAAAAAAGAAATGACAAGATTTTTGTTTATTTTCACAGCAAAAAAAAGGATTGAAGCAAATAATATCATCCATTTTTATAAAAACCATCACAATTTCAGTCATTTTAGGCTGCAAGTATATTTTTAAAAATCCCTGCAAAATCCTGGAGGGACTATATATACACACACACTTATATATAATAAAAATACTTCCCATTAGGCCAGTGAAATTTTTGGCAAATCATATCATATATATATATATATATAAATTTATATCTATTAACTGCACCAAATGCATCCTCGCAGAAGTGCTGAAACACAAATGTACATACATCGCAATAGAAGCTTTCCACTGACTTCTAGTGTTTTTACACTGAGCTAATGATATTTTCCATCCCATACGCCTGAATCGACCTCTCACTGAAACCTTTTTATGCATTTTTTACATTGTAATTAAAACATTTAGCATGTTTGAGAAAGCTGTATTCCTTGCGGGCATACCACAATGTAGGTGATTTCAGCGTTTATTATCCTTGTGGGGACATTTGTTCCCCTCTGTGTAGGCAAAAGCTGACCCTCACACACCTTAATCAGTCAGTTCTACACACTCAGAGCGCTGATTCTGATTTTCAAGTGCTTCATAATTGGACCAGCAAAAAAAGCCACCCACGAGCACATCCAGAAAAGCATTATGGAGGCCCTTTAAAAACAAGCGATGAGCATTCAATGGGAGTGTGTTTGCCCGTGTAGAAAACAAACAGCGGATGATTGATGTCGAGCGCTGTTAGGGAGATGTTTGCTGATTTATGGTCTTCTAAAAGGTGAACGTGCTACATTATCAATGCAATACCAATTACAGCATTTAGATGTCGGCTGCTGTGTTTTGAGAGATAGGATTTGTGTGTGCATGAGTGTGTGTTGTGCGAGTGCTTCAGTGCAGGCAACATTTTATCTAGCAGACAGAAGACAGGCTCAAAGTTTTCTGTTAACACTATCTTTCTTATGCAATTCCTACATTTACTGCAGAAACACACATTCTTTTTTCTCCATCAGGGACTGCTTTTATACTGAGCTTTAATCTCTAAACCAAAACTTCAAGCAACTCTCTGTTTTACATTTTCATAAGCATCCCATTACTTTTTATCAGATATTACCTCTGTACTGTAGCTGTTTGTGAATGTTAAAGTCTGAAAAGGTTTTACAAATCAAAGTGCACAACATATGAAGTAATTTTCTCTTAAAAGAAAGAGGCATTCTGAACTGCTTGATATAAGTTGTTGGTAATTTCAGTCTTAATGCACAGATTTGTATTTATATATTGCTTATTTATATTATATATTATATACACAGCTGAAAGCAGCATTTGGTCTAATACGCAACTATGCACACAATTAATGCTTATTAATAAATTAAGTTACAAAAGTGAGAAAAAATTAGTTAAGAAAGCATCAGATAAAATTGATCTGTTCAGAATAGCTCTGCAGTTTAGCGCTCTATTCAAGTCATGTTACATTTATTTATAAAGCACTATAGTATACCTTTTGTGCTCCAGCTTAATATCTTGAATGTGCATCATTTTAATATTGGACATTCATTATACATTCTCCATGTTATTCAACATTAAATGTTATTTCATTGTCACCAGTAGGGTTGGGAGATTTTATTGAAGACTATTTCACGTGCATTTTTTTGTTTTTATAGTAAAACTCCAGCACTTTGAGACTGAGCAGTATTAACTACATAGAGTCGTAGTAGACTGATAATAATAATCTTGATAATGACAACAAAAAAAAAAGAAATCATTCTTTGCCAATGAAACAGCTGTTTGATTCACTTCTAAATGAACTCTGCTCTGTGGTAAATGCTGCATATGAAAATACCACATACAATAATGCTTTTACTCCATACTCACTTCATAACTTCAGTCAAGCATTTGAAATAAATCCTTCTGTGAGATGATTTTGTAGTCGTTTAATAATTGGTCAAACTGAATCAATGAAAGCAGTTAAAACTTCTGTTCGTAATGCAATGATTTGGGGGATTCCTGGGTTTCTTCTTTGTAAGTGTTTGGAGTTTCTGCACAAGAGCACCATCTGGCCTTTGGAGGACATTTACTACTGATCACAGAACTGTGCTTCCCTGACAAGATGTGCATGACAAATCGCAGCTTTGCTCAATTGCGTTTGCGATTTCATTTCGATTAATTGACCAGCCCTAGTCACCAGAGACTTATCATACATATTGTCAGTGGGTGGTATCACATTACTCCAATTAAAGTGTTTTTTTTACCTTATATTATAATAAAAATACTGTAGGACACCTTCAAATCTAAACTGGGAACCTTTAAATTAACAAAGTGACACTTTAAGAATTATATTACCATAATAAAGTTTTCAATCCCTGATGGACACACACACATACACATGCACAAGATTCATTCCCAGAAATTCTGAAGACACATGCCACTGTTTCAAGACACAATCTTTCAGGATGACACACACGTTTCATCATCCTGAGAGCACATTGCTCTTTCAATCTCCAGTGTGCCCTTGTTCTCCATCTATCAGTCCGTCTTGCATTAACTCTTCCAGAGTGTGTGTTGATCTTTTCTGTCGTGCACATCTCACTTTTATGCCCACCAATGCGCCTCTGGATTGCAGGAGAACAACAAAATTAAAACCGCTGTTTTAAAGCACATTTCATTTGTTCATACTCATATAAATCACCAGCTGGAGATTGCTTTTTGTGGTAGCAACAAGTTGATGGGTGTGGCTTTCGGGGTTTTGTTCTGGTAAATCAAGAGAAAGTGAATTCTGGAAAAGCGTTACGTGGGAGTTTTTGTGAATTTATCCAATATATTTAGATTGAGTTTTTTTTTTTAAGTTATCTGCTTGAAAGTGATTGAGTGTTGCTTAGAACTTTTTTTTTCTTTTTTCATTTTTAATAACGCTGTGAGGTTGAGTGGCCAGGGAGTTAAGGAATTAAACAATACACTCCTAACACACTTTCATTTTATACTTGAGCAAGATAAGCAGGCGGCTGTATGAAATGCAATTTCTTAATTTATGACTCGTGTCTCACGAGCTTGAATGGTTTAGTGAAGAATCGGTTCAGCCAGCAGGATGGATTACACAATCAGAGAAACTGACATGTTTGGAACAAGAATGCAGAGTTGCATTTTGTTGTTGTATGTGTGTATTTGTATATATGTGTGTGTAAATGAAATAATGTCTGTTTGGAGAGAGAGTTATGTGGAAGTCTTGCTTACTTCATATACATATCACCATAATTAAATTAACGGTAATCTATAATGTGTGACAGGTCACAAATGTGCAGAGAGATTTCACATAGAAACAGTATGACAGAAAGAGAGAGCCTTATGAATATAATATAATATAATATAATATAATATAATATAATATAATATAAAAACAATACTGTGTTTTATTAAAATAGAGAAAGAGAAAAAATTTAATAAAAAATATTCATAATACAAAGATCTAAAATTTGCTTCTTTATAAATTAAGAAAAATATCTACTCTTAAATGAAAATATG
Organism: Danio jaintianensis; assembly: GCA_903798115.1. Lineage (NCBI taxonomy): Eukaryota > Metazoa > Chordata > Actinopteri > Cypriniformes > Danionidae > Danio > Danio jaintianensis. Next base: position 7,307,659 of record CAIGQV010019029.1, on the reverse strand, counting down.
GGTATATCTGTACTGTAGCATAGCGGTTTTATAAAATGCACCCCAAACTTAACTATATTTCACTCTTTGACTAGCTTGACCACCTTAAGCTGGTCTGACCTGGTTTTTCCAGCATTTTCCTTTCACACACTTTTCTTGGCATAAAGGATGAAAATCAGCTTGTGGATGAGTCAATGCGATTTAGACAGCAAAACCAAGTAAAACTCCCCATGCCACCTTCTCTCTTCAAAAAATCCCAGCCACATTCATCTCCAAACAACTGGCTAGAACCCACAAGCCATCCTAAATGAGTAATAATATCTGCTGCCTTTAGCCGTAACTGTAAATGAAAAACGCAAGTGGTTATTTTAGTTTGAGCCATTGTGCTGCTTAAGCCATGTGTGTGTAGGCTAATCGCTAATGCTAGCTCATGTGATGAGGCAAGTGGAAAATCTCTAATCTCTATTACAATACACATTCTTCTCGAATTCCCCAAACGAATGGGAGAAATAATGCTGCCTTCCTTTGAACGTCGGATATGCAATATTCCTATTTAATATCTCTGGCTTCCCACCACATAACATTCTTTTGTATAATGCATGGCACAGAAACAAATCTGCAATGCCAGCACTTGCTCTGCGGGTGTGCAATTATCAAAAGGAGAGTCTTAGAATTTATTTGCTTTCTAAATGGGATGTAATTGTATTAACTTTTACTTTTTGATGTTTTTATGTTTGCTGTGAGTGATGTACAATAGGCCACTGAGTGCTGCTTTATTTACCTGAAAGCATAAAAGCACTTCTAAATCAAGTTCCAAATCAGTTATTCCAATTTTGATGATGGGATGTGATTTCAAGCTGATTATATTGCACATGGAATGTTGAGAAATCTAACTTGAAAACAAAGCTTACATGGATGATAAAATGTTCAAAACTCTAACTTGAATACAATAAAGCACAAGTAACCACCTTGATATGATTTAAATGACCACAACCATAAAAAAGTCAATGAGAAAGGCTAAATTTTGAAAATTTAATTCATGTTCATCCAGATAATTGCAACTAATATTCATTTTCATTGACTGATTTCAAGCAAATGCCAATGCTAGCACTTGCTCTACAAGTGTAGAGTCAAATAGAGGATTCTCTATATTGTATTAATCTTAACTTGGTGTTTTTATTTGCTTAAAAGTTACTATTTACCATAAAGTAGTTCCATGACTCTTGCTATATATGCTTGAAAGCATACAAACACTTCTAAATCAAGTTCCAAATCAATTATTCCAATTTTGATGATGGGATATGATTTCAAGCTTAATATATTCCACATTCTTAAATAGAATGTTGAAAATCTAACTTTAAGACCAAGCATACGTGGATGATAGAATGTTCAAAACTTTAAATTAAACACAATAAAGCATAAGTAACACAATTCACCAACTTGAAAGGATGTAAATGAGCACAAACAAAAAACATGTCAATGAGAAAGGCTAAATTTTGAATATTTAATTCATGTTCATCCAGATAATGCCAACTAATATTAATTTTCATTGACTGATTTCAAATGGCAATGCTAGCACTTGCTCTACAGTTGTGGCCAAAAGTTTTGAGAATGACACAAATATTAGTTTTCACAAAGTTTGCTGCTAAACTGCTTTTAGATCTTTGTTTCAGTTGTTTCTGTGATGTACTGAAATATAATTACAAGCACTTCATACGTTTCAAAGGCTTTTATCGACAATTACATGACATTTATGCAAAGAGTCAGTATTTGCAGTGTTGGCCCTTCTTTTTCAGGACCTCTGCAATTCGACTGGGCATGCTCTCAATCAACTTCTGGGCCAAATCCTAACTTATAGCAACCCATTCTTTTATAATCACTTCTTAGAGTTTGTCAGAATTAGTGGGTTTTTGTTTGTCCACCCGCCTCTTGAGAATTGACCACAAGTTCTCAATGGGATTAAGCTCTGGGGAGTTTCCAGGCCATGGACCAAAAATTTCTACGTTTTGGTCCCTGAGCCACTTTGATATCACTTTTGCCTTATGGCTCCATCGTGCTGGAAAATGCATTGTTCTTCACTAAACTGTTGTTGGATTGTTGGAAGAAGTTGCTGTTGGAGGGTGTTTTGGTACCATTCTTTATTCATGGCTGTGTTTTTGGGCAAAATTGTGAGTGAGCCCACTCCCTTGGATGAGAAGCAACCCCACACATGAATGGTCTCAGGATGCTTTACTGTTTTTTTTGGAGAGAAGTGGTTCTTTGCTGCCCTTCTTGACACCAGGCCATCTTCCAAAAGTCTTCACCTCACTGTGCGTGCAGATGCGCTCACACCTGCCCGCTGCCATTCCTGAGCAAGCTCTGCACTGGTGGCACTCCGATCCCGCAGCTGAATCCTCTTTAGGAGACGATCCTGGCGCTTGCTGAACTTTCTTGGATGCCCTAAAGCCTTCTTAACAAGAATTTAACCTCTTTCCTTGAAGTTCTTGATGATCCTATAAATTGTTGATTTAGGTGCAATCTTAGTAGCCACAATATCCTTGCCTGTGAAGCCATTTTTATGCAACGCAATGATGGCTGCACGCGTTTCTTTGCAGGTCACCATGGTTAACAATGGAAGAACAATGATTTCAAGCATCACCCTCCTTTTAACATGTCAAGTCTGCCATTCTAACCCAATCAGCCTGACATAATGATCTCCAGCCTTGTGCTCGTCAACATTCTCACCTGAGTTAACAAGACGATTACTGAAATGATCTCAGCAGGTCCTTTAATGACAGCAATGAAATGCAGTGGAAAGTTTTTTTCAGGATTAAGTTAATTTTCATGGCAAAGAAAGACTATGCAATTCATCTGATCACTCTTCACAACATTCTGGAGTATATGCAAATTGCTATTATAAAAACTTAAGCAGCAACTTTTCCAATTTCCAATATTTATGTAATTCTCAAAACTTTTGGCCACGACTGTACAAGTGTAGAGTCAAAATAGAGGATTCGCTATAATGTATTAATCTTACCTTGGTGTTTTTATTTGCTTAAAAGTTAATATTTACCATAAAGTAGTTCCCCGAGTCCTGCTATATATGCTTGAAAGCATACAAACACTTCTGAATCAAGTTCCAAATCAATTATTACAATTATGATGATGATGGAATATTGATTTCGAGTCTATTATATTCCACATTCTTAAGCAGAATGCTGAAAAATTCCAACTAGAATACAAATCATAAATGGATGGACATTCTCAAATAAAATATTGAATACAATGAATACTTGAATACAATTAAGCACAAGTAAACCCAATTCACCACCTTGATAGAATGTAAACGAGCACAACAACAACAACAACAAAAAGTCTACATTTTTAATATTTGAGTCATGTTCATTTAAAAAAATACCAACTAGTTTTCATTTCCGTAGAATTCAAGATTGGCTCTACAAGTGCAGAATCAAAATGTAGGATTCAGTATTAACATTCACTTGGTGTTTTTATTTGCTTAAAAGTTCATAAGTAGCTCCCTGAGTCTTGCTATATATTTTTTAAAAGCATAAAAGCACTTTCAAATCAAGTCTGAATACTCAGGTGGAGTCTCCATAATGAAATTTCGACTACAAACCCATTCTAATCCACGTTTTCAAATGGAATGCTGAAAGTTTTTACTTTAACACAGAACAGAAGCACACACAGACACCTTGATGGAACGTAAACAAGCATGACAAAAGAGGGTTCAAACTGTGAATATTTGAGTCATTTTGACCCAGATAAGCAAGAGATAATAAGAAAGAGCTAGTTTGAGGGTGGCAATTGCCTACTTTACAATTGATGCGGTCCAAACACCCTGCTGCTGATCCATGCAGCAGATACAAGAAAGCAGGGCATTTTGCAAGCTGCCTGAAGCTCTGTACTGACTGCGTGGGATTCTGTTCCGGCTGCAATGCTCTGATAATTTCTTAATAGGCTGTTGAGAAAGCACTTCAGCTTATAGGGTATAATGCAGGAACAACTTAGCAGATAGAAAGAAAGAAAGTGCGAGATTTCACATACAGGTAAAGAGAGAGGTGACGCATTGCACTGGAGATTAAAGGGTGACGACTGCAGTAAAGTTCAGACTGGTGGCGGCAATGATATACATTAATGTACAATTACTATAATCAGAATGTGCACGGATTTGTCTGCATGCTCTCGCACACACACACGCACGCACACGCACAAGCACACGCACACACACGCACACATTAAGCTCACAGAGTTGGTTGCAGTGAAATCTGGCCTGGCTCTAATCAGCAATGAGAATATATGCATGCGGCGAGTCTCCATCTGGCATTGACCTGTGGGCTTGTTACAATCTATACTTCATATAGAAATTAAATGGATGAGTATGAATTCAATTTAATAAAAGGCATGGAAAACGTGATCGTGCTAGGTGTGATGGTGGACGCACACAGCGCGTCGATGAATAAAGAAGATTCTCTGGTTTAAGCTAACCTTGGGAAGCAGGTGCATGGTTTAACATGCGCAGCCTGCAGCACTCCGAGAGAGCAGCATAATTTTTTAATAGACAGTTGGAGGTAGCGAGACAGAGTAAGCCGGCATAACCTGTCTTGTCTCACTGCTATATCTTATAGAAGTTTTAAGAATTGAAAACGTTTTGTCCCAGTGCTAATGGGGATTTGGAAACATTGATTAATGCAAAAAAAAAAAAAAGGAAGGAAGAATGAGTAATGCATCAAACACACACCCACATAGAAATTATATGGTCACTGAACTACAAGATAAACCAACAACATCGCAGTTTATAGCACTGGCGCTTAGTTTTTTTGTGCTATGAATAAAAAGCAAACAAAAAGCAAATCAATAAGTAAATAGTAAAAATAAAAAAGCAACTGAATGCAAAGCAAAAGAAAACAAATACAAATAAAAAGTAAAGTCAACCAAAACAAAAGGAAAAACAAAAAACAAATGACGTGGAATCAAAGCAAAGAAAAATAAATCAAAAGAGCAAAGCAAAATAAAAAAGTCAATATACATAAATACATACACAAACCTGTATGTATACATACATTCATACAAACATACATATGTATACATACTGTGTGTATATATATATATATATATATATATATAAAAATCACAACTACGATCCAAACAATTCACTTAGATGAAATATAATATCAAATAACAAAATATTCCATTATATATCAATCTAAATGAAACGCTGAAGTAAAAATGTTGATATGAATGTCTTTGTGTTTGGATTCTCCCTTTTTTTCTGCTTTAATGACAGCTTGCGGTTGAACACTCAGACATCTGTCAAAGCCCCGGAAATGATGACTAGCAGAATAACTGCACTTCTGTCGAGTAAGCGAAAGAATCCGTCTTCCTCTGCTTCAGCTCTCATAAGTTTTTCTTTTAATATATCTGACAAAGTGCCCGAATCGCACACTCTCTCTTTCCCAGCCTAAGAAAATCATTTCTAAAGAAACAATAGATCATTCAGGGAGAAAGTGAGACAGAATAAGAGAGCATACCGAAGAGATTTGTTCTCGCTTCTGCAGTTTTAACTTGCTATCCAGTGGAAAGAGCGAAAGGAGGGAAAGATGTACGTCTGAGATAGCAGGAGGAAGAGGATGGGAGAGGAAGGAGAATCAATACTCTGTCAGGGCTGAAACTCCTCAGCGGGAGGCTTGGGACTCGGCTAGTTTCACCCCATCTGACAGCTAATTGTTTCTCAGGAGCTTCAAGAAAGACAATGTCACAGCGAGAGAACACAACCATATTATCATCAAAATACCAAGTGACATAGTGAAAGGTCAACACAATCGTTAAGTGTCATACCTGTCTGTTTTCGTCAAAGGAAAAAGGGGGTGGGGGGGGGGAGTGGAAAGGCACTTGTCAATGTCAAGAAGCGATGTGACTGCAACTCAAACAAGAACAGAAGAATTTTACAAGTCAATTAAAACCTCGTTTGGAGGCCAAAGTCTGCGTCCAAACAGTCAAACGGAAGCCTGGTGATTTCCTTTCAGAAGTTCGCTCTCACGACCCCTGACCTCAATACTCGCATTCACTGAATCACTTGTTGACGGAAAAGAGGTTGTTTACTTTGAGAAGTCATATGGCCTGTCATGACACCGTACACAAGCTGAAATGGCAAAATAAGACATTTTCTGTTAAGTTAAATATATATATAGTGCTCTCCAGTGTAATCTAATCGAAGCGATGTCAAACCGAGCCTGCAGAGGAATGATCTTGTTCTTGATCTCATCGCCTAGCAACTGACGATGAGCATTAGAAATGCTTGTACTGGATATTATGAAAGTGATATTAAACTGTCTAAAAATAATACAGGGTTCACAAGCCGTCTTTAAATGTGCACTTGGACTATTTATGTACACATATGTACATTTTCAAGAAAATTGTCTTTTAGCAAGATGAGTCAACAATGTTTAAGTGTTTGTGTTCTTAACATTTGTATATATAGTTACATACCAAAATAAACTGTAGCTCAATAAGTGGATTAAATTGTAATTATATATAATATGTATAATATATACAGTTATCGAAAAAAAGACCACTGAAATTACAATGTAAATATAGTTACATGTACAATTTAGATACCACAAAACCAGACATAAGTGTCAATTTTAGTTAAACTAAGTTTTTTACTAACTACACTTTCTATGGATATAATTTGGCTCAGATACAAATGTGAAAATCTCAAATGAGAGGATTAAAAAATATATATAAATATAGAGAAAAATCACCTTAAAAGTTCTTAGCAATGCATATTATTTATCAAAATAATATTTTGATATATTTGCAATAGGAAATTTACTAAATATCTTCAATGAACAAGTTCATTACTTCAAATTTAAAAGATTTTTGGCATAAAAGAAAAAATTGACAATTTTTATCCACATTGCCAAAAATATACTTAAGACTGTTTATTTGGTCCAGGGTCACATGTGTTTGAGTAAAACTTTTTGTTTTGCTCTGTAAACTACTGATGACATCTCTTCTAAATGTAAAATTTTAATAAATGTTGATTTACTGAATAAAATGACAGCAAATGGTCAAAATAACCTTTGGCAATGTTTTCAGACAAGTTTCTATTCATTTTCAGATGACAAGATACCAATGTTTTAACTTTTAAAAGTAAAAAAAGTAAGCCAAGCACTTTAAAATCCATGATTCAAAGTATAAACAAAATAAATGGTTATGCACGCTAAATGTATACGAGAGGATGAACGTACGGTCTAGTCTTTGGCTCACTATGGAGAACATGTTTCACAATTCGCAAATGCTCAGACAGAAAGCAGCTCTAATTCATTTACCCGTTCACCCTCCTTCACTTATTCACCTCTCTCCCACTCGCTCTGCTTGCAATCTTTCTGTCAGCTCCTCTGGGTCAAATTACCCCTGCCTGGCATGACCAGATTTTGATGCTCTCCCTCTGTTTGGTGCCCTGAAAGCTTTAAATCGAAGTATGATGCAAGATCGACTCCGAATATGGGTCTGGGAAACTTCATGGCGGCTGAACTCAGATCAGAAGCTAAAGAGCATTTCCTTCTGTTAGGATTGTGAGGAAAACAACTTGCTCTGCCTGTCGGAAGCTGGTGAAGTGCTCCATCTCCTCCACTGGCATGTCATGTCTCGGATCGTGGAATAGATTACAGCACTGCAGACTTCTGGGATAGATCACAACTATTACTGCTGAGGGAGCAAATATATCCATCAAACCCACTCTCGCTCTGATCAGAAACCTGAAAAGCTGCATGCCTACTGAGGTGGCATATTAATGGATCGACTTAAAGACTGTGTAAAGATGGCAATTTTATTTTAGTGTTAATCTGTAGTTCAATTTTCTTGGTTTGTTTAGGCTGGGCAATTAATCAAGTACTTGAGGAAAAGTAAAGATACCTTAGATCACAGGTGTAAACTCGAGGGCCGCACAGTTAAACTGTCTGCACTGTCTGCACAGTTTAGTTCCAACCCTGCTTCAACATACTTACATGTAGGTTTCTAACAAGCCTGAAGGACTCAATTAGTTTGATCAGGCGTGTTTAATTAGGGGTGAAACAAAATTGTGCAGAGCTGGGGCCTTCCAGGAACTGGATTTGACACCTACGCCTTAGATTAACATAATTTTTGTTTAAAATGTAGTCCTTTACAAATTTTTGAAAGGTAAAAAGTTCTTCTTGATGGATGTTCATTATTTTTCAAGAAACGGTTTAAATTTAGCTACCAAAACTTGTTACACTATTTTTATTCTTCAGGAGTTGTTTCTTACATGTTTTGGTCTTGTTTAATGTTTCAGATTAATCAGAAAAAACAGATTAATCCAACATTATGTTGGAAAGTTACATGGTTGCCTTCAATTTTTAAGCTGTCAAAAGTCATTTTACTTAAATTACAATGAACTATTATAAAAGAGCTTTTATAACTTAGACTGAAACATGATTAACTTAGTTTAACAAGCTTTGATTAACAAAAAACATATGTTGTCATGACTTACTGATCATATAAGGTTTTTACAGTGACAGAGACAAGTGTAAAACCTTTTCATGTGGTTGTTTTTATGTTGTTTTTTCTTATTGTAAAGTTTACTTTATTAGCTTAACTCGTTGAATGCGGTTTTAAAATCTTCGTTCTAGTTAGCTGAACTTTTCTAATTATGTACGTAAAGCTCAAATAAATCCACAAAAAGTAAGTATTATAAGTTAGGTTAATAAGATATGATTTATTTTACAGTGTACAATTGTCTACTACTGATAAAATTTTTTTAAAAACAATATATTCTAGAATAAAACAAAAACATCCAACATAAAAACGACAATGAGTCATAAAAAGGTTTTTTTTTTTTTTTTTTTGAAATCGAATACTGTACCTCATTGTGTAGACTAGAGTATATGTTTTTATGTGTTATCTTAGCAACATGCTAACAACAAACTCAACCGTAAAATCAGAAAGGCATTGCATGAGACGCTGAATATGCAGAGTGTTCACATTTAAGGATCTATTTGAGTTGGTGTGCTATCTTTGAAGGTGTCTATATAGTTAATGCATCTGTTTCTCTAGGTTTTAAAACGGAAGCGAGAGCAGCAAAAGGCTTTCCTGATAGCATCTTCCACTGAATCTATGAGCAAGCTTTGGGTCTATTTCCTGAAAACGGGCAATTTTTCGCAGTGTCTTGTCCGCTCTCTCAGAGATTATGAACTGGTGGGAGGACAGGTGAGACCGCCTATAACTCTTCCACAGCAGCGGGTCGATAATTTCAGCAAGGGGTCATATATCTGACTCCATTGCTTATTATTACACAAGGGTCGTAAATTCAGCAGCTCCTGATGTATAAGACTGCAGAGTTTCACTCTATCAGAGTCTCTTGGCTAAACTACGACTGTGCAACAGAGCTCCTAACAAATAGCCTGGGCTGGCAGAAATGCATGCACACACACACATAAAGCCCGAAATTAACCTTTTTCCATATCTGCCAATGGTAAATGAGAAGATTTACTGTTCACAATATTACTACAACAGCAAAACAAATTAAACAAATCTTTCTAAATAAGTAATTTAAAAAAATATGAATAAGTATACAAAAATAAAAAGTAAATATGAATACAAATGATAAGCAATTATACACAGAATGCATCTTAAAAGAAAAAAGTTTAAATATTTTTACATTAAAAGTAATTATACAATGCAAAAATGAAGAAATTAATTAAATAAACATAACTATAAGTAAATCAATGCATAAGTATAAATAAATGCATAAACATGCATCTCAAGTGTTAATTTTTGCAACCTGCTCACACACATGCAAAGCAAACGAGTGAGTGTATGGCACTGCTCCAAGCACAACACACCAGTCACTGAGCCTCATCGCATTATGAGTGAATGTGTGTGTGTGTGTGCGTGCGTGCGTGCGTGCGTGCGTGCGTGCGTGCGTGCGTGTGTGTGTGTGTGTGTGAAACTCTGGGGTGTGAATGAGCAGCAGTTTCCCAAGCACTTAAAGTTAACTTCATGTAAATTTTGTTATTACATGCCCTCAGGACTCCAACATCTTTCCAAAAAAAATCCAGACTCCTGCTCAAACAGGGTTCCCTGACATTTCAACTCTAAAAGGGGCCCTAAAGACCTTTTGTTCAACACAGCTGTTTGAATAAACCATTAAAACTAATAATGACAAGACCTCCGGCAAATAAGCATGTTGGACAGGAGGTGACGGTGGTTTGACCTCTCCGGTAAATGATGTGAGGCCCGGTGGCTGACAACAAGCAATCACAAGAAGACCTGCAATTTTCTCTGTACTTGCACAGTCAAATCCACACAAGCTTTGGAGACTCCGGAGGCAAACGAAGACATGTTTGAAATAATCACTCGCTTGCTCTCGTACGTCTGCATGTGCATATTGATATTCAAAACGCACTGTTTGCTGTTAAACATTTATCAAGAAGGGGCAGATTGAAGCTCTTTAGCCTGAAGTAGGGTGGTTTGGGCAACACGGGTCATGTGATCTGGCTCACAAACAAACAAACTTTTTTTTTTTTTGAGGTTGTCAGAAGGATAAATATGCTAATCGAATAGTCATGTTTACAATTACATTTACAAACACTGAGGCTAACACATAAAGCACGAGAAGAACACATTTCTGCAATAAATTCCTGAAGGCTTTTTTTAGAACGATAATTTTGTGTATGTGTGTGTGAGTGTGTATTTTTGTCTATATTAGAATAGTAACAGTAAAAACTAAATTTAAAGCAACAACGTAATTTAAGTTGAATCAAATGAACCGTATGAGTCATTTTAACTTAAATTACATTACACTGACCATGTTAAAATATTATTAACTTAGTTTAATATGTTTTAATTCACATTAAAAAATATGCTTTATTGACTTACTGATCATATCATTTTTTACAGTGTACTGGGATAATGTATTTACATAAGCATTTGACATCAGGTTTTAAAACACTCCCTCATCTGCCATTGGTTGAAGAAACCAGGTAGCCCCGCCCACAAACTGACCACTGCAAGTTAAGTTGATAAAATGTAAAAAAACAATCCACTTTTATTAATCCCGGATCAAAAACTGTACTGCTACCCATAAAAAAAAGATCCTGCTGAGGATTTAAACATAACCATTTCAAAATTGGATATAATACTTTAAGAACGACACTGAAACAAAATTCATGTTTAACTTGAATCAAATTAACCTTACAAGCCATGTCAACTTAAATGACATTAAATTGACTTAAAACAACAAGATGAATCTCCTATAACTTATTAAAGTATTAAAGCGGTTTCAACGCTGTCATGATTTATTGACCAAATCTTTCTTACAGTATAATACTGTGGCAATTCTGGAGTCAGTAATTTTTATTTTTCCTGAATGAAATTTATATTGTTATTAAGATAACGCTAATTAAATTAAACAATGACAAATTTGCTAAATAAAATCAAAATATGCATGAGTTTAAATAAAATTATTAAAACTAATAAAACAATTATCAATTGATAAATTAATTGTGTAGCAAAATTTCTAATAATAATAATAATAATACACAAGTAATGTAAAGGAAAATTTAGTTCAGAGGAATGAATAAAAAATTTTAAATATAACAAAAAAGCAAAAAAGTTGACAAAAAAAATTTATAACAAAAAGTCAATAAATATTTTATGTTGCTTTAACTTACTTTAATAAGTTAATCAGGTTTAAAAAAAAAAAACATTTAAAAGTTTAAAGTTTATGCAAAGTTTAACTTAAAACTTTTGGTCAGTTTGATTGATGTAAGTAAGTAATGACTAGAAAAAGTTAATTTGATTCAACAAAAAAAATGAAGGCAGCAATAATTATTTTTACATTGTAGCAAAAGCTGCTGATCTACTGGAATTTCCGTGTGTAACCGTATCTAGGGTTTACAGAGAATAGACAGAAAAAAAAAGAAAAAAAAAAACATACAGCCAAGTGGCAGTTACAGTATTTGGGGGGAAATGCCTTGTTGATGCCAGAGGCTAGAGGAGAATGACTAGATTGGTTTAAGCTCATAGAAAAACAGCGGTAACACAAATTACCCCTTGTTTACAACAAAGGTCTACAGAGGAGCATCTCTGAGCACACAACACAACTATTAAGCAGATGAGCTCCAGCAGCAGAAGAAGAGCACACCAGTGACACTTCAGTCCACCACAACCAAGAAAATCTAACAAAAATTCACCAAAACTGGTCAACAGAAGGTCTGCTGAGTTTTGATTTCTGCTGCTACATTCAAATGGCAGGCTCAGATTTTGGCCTAAACAAGTGAAATGTATGAGTCCATCCTGTTTTTATGAATGGTTCAGGATGTTGGTGGTGGTGCAATGATTTTCTTGGCACACTTTAAACACAAAACTTAGCGTCATTTAAAGCCACAGCCTACCAAAGAAAAAAAAAATTCATCCCTTGATGACTACACTCATGAAACGACTTTCAAACTACTTATTTAAAATGAGTTGAAATTAAGTTTTTTGGGTGGACAACTTAATTGTTTTATATTCAATCCACTTAAATTTGTAAAAAACGATTAAGGTGACTTGATCAATTTGTGTTGGGACAACATGAAGGAATTGTTTAGAGCCCAGCATTTTTTACAGCGTCACAAAGCAAGAAATGGCTAATAGTGTCCGGTAAGTGTTCGACTTTCCAAATACCATTTAAACATAATATCATACACACATGTCCTGGGTTTAATCACCTAGCGAAAAAAACAAAACAAACGCATACACACACTTATTATAATAGAGACGTGACTGACAGGAGCTATTAATCACTGTCAGCGAATGAGGCAAATACCGCATTGAGGGTTTATGAAAAATGGTTTGCGATAGCAGAGCAATGTTTTCCAAGGTCTCGCTCTTTCTTTATGTACGTGGAGCTAATATTTTCTTTCAGTAATAGGAACTCAGTGTCCACCATTCTTGTTTAATAACCAGCAAAAAGAAAAAGAAAAAAATGAGGCGTCGGGATCTCATAGTGAAATGAAGTGCAGCTTGTAATCTGCCTCACAATCAGAATTTCCTCGCCGCCTCATGAAAAAAGCAGACTGCTGCAGGCTCCAATATTAATGCAAGAAGGTAAGGGTGGAAAGACAGAGTGTGTTTAGAGTGCGCTTCTTTCAGGTTTCATGTTTCATTGACCTTATTTGTATATAAAAAAAAAGGAGCACAGAGCCGATCCTTTATTGAAGGACAACAGGTCGTGGCAGCCAATAACAGACGTGAGTCAAAGGCAGGAGATCAGGGAGTGGCCGGAAAAACGGTCAAGACAATCCTGTGAGAAATTATCTTCTTTATTACACTTTTTTCCCCCACTTTCTCCACCTAACAAATTATGAAAGCTTTTTATCCTGTTAAATGACTCTTTAATGGTGAAACATAATCAACTAGGTGGGTTTTGTGAACAATTAGCCGATTAACTGGCCTTTATATGATGTGTGATTCATGAGATGTGGAAAACAATCCAGTCATAGTAACACTTAATGTCACAGAATTTGGCTAAGATTATATTTGAAAAATTAAAGTGATATGGTGGAAACACAAACTGAATTGTCTGCATGACAGATCGTCAAAATAAAAGTTTGGTTTAACCTTCAACAAATTACTACTGTTAAATTGTGATGAATTTTCTTTAACGATTCTTGCCTGGATAAAGATGTTAATACGTTTAACAACTGTTTGCTATTAGAAATGTTTTGCTTGTCATACTCACTTCTGAGTATGAGAAATACCTTTCTTGAGTCAATTTCTTTCAAAAAGAAAAAAAAAAACATTGTATTACAACATTACACCATGAAAATTTTATTTTGCTCTAAATTATCTACATAGGGATATTAAACTGTTAGTCATTTAAAAAATAACTAAGCATTGAATGATGAAATCCAATCTAATCATAGGGTAAAAATAGCATACACAATTCAATCAGACATAGAGTTCATTGAATATCTAATAATATTTAATTATTATTAATATTTGTAGAAACAGAATCTGTGATATAGCATCCATAAATCTATATAAATCTGCATCCAATATAGTTCCAATATAATGAGCTTCACCACTTTATCTTAATATGTCATCTTAAAAACACGATGCTAAATCCACAAGACACATACACCTTGATGCACATGCAAAACAACATTATAAAAACATTCAACTATACCGCACAAAACCATTATGGTCTTTACACGTTTCTCACAGTATGTGAATTAAGTAAAAAAACTGAAATGTATTCCTAAAGATGTGTAAAAGTGATTTTTCAGATGGACACAGCAGTGACGCTTTAAAAGGTGACTCTTTAAACTTCTCTGCAAGAGTTTACAGCTCTGACAGTCTAAAGCACAGCATGCTGTCAGCACGCCAGAACCTTTCTGCAAAGTCGCATCTCCGTATTTATCCCTTTTAAAGCTCAACATATTAAAGAATTTAGAAACAAAATGTGGATAAACCAGACCATCTCTACTCCTCACTGCCAAACACAGCCCTAGATCTCCGTATTTGCCACTTACTTTTTGACTTTCCCCCTCTCTCTCACTCTCTCTCTCTCTCTCTGCCCTCCTCCTCCTCCTCTTGTGTTTCCGCTGATCCTCTTGAGAACTGCTGCAGACACACTACAAGAAAGAAAGAGAGAATAAAGGCCATTATTACAATGGAAGGGATGGAGAAGCACAGACACACACACACAAAAACCCCAATAAGCACATTCCCAATTCAGTGCCACACACTCAGACAAGGCCAAAGTCAATTATGGCTCAGTTTAGCCCATTCTGCAACCCAATTCAATTATTTAAAAGCTACGTTTGCGATGAAACCTATGAGAGAATTAAAAAGCCATAATTTTGACTGCAATTGACTGGGATTTTGGTTTAAACGAGAGCTGCTCGATTATGAATAAATTTGATTCTCCCACTATAATTTTAAAACTGACAACAAAACAAAATAACCTGCAATTTACTAGAGGTTCTGAGCAGATGTTAACTGCTGTAGTCTTTAAAAAAGGGATTAAATATTTAAGAAATTTATTTAAATTACAGATTTTGAACAATTCAAATTTAGTGATTAAAATTTCACTTTTTTATTACTTTTAATTACTGAATGGTTTAATATTTTTGAACAAGTTTCTGGAACTTAAACTCAAAGAACTCCTTTGTTTCATTCCTGGATGAATCAGAATTTCTGAACAAATCTCATGAATAATCCAATGACTGACTCAAAGACTTCAGTCATTTCAGTGTTGGATGCAGCATTTTTTAACTAATCTCTTCAATAAATGTCGCAAAAGTTACACAAATGCTTCACTTGTTTCATTACTGAATGAATCAGCTTTTGAATGAATCTACTGAATGAATGATTCAATGATTGACTCAAAGACTTCAGTCGTTTCAGTGTTGGACGACCCAGCATTTTGTAACTAATTTCATCAATACATTTTTCACAAGCACTCCACTGATTCATTCAGTAATGAAACAAGAGTTTGTGAATGAATCCATTAAATTAATGACTGACTCAAAGATTTCACTAGTTTCAGTGCTGGATAAACCAGCATTTTATGAAAAAAATTCTTTAATAAACATTTCAAAGGTTTCACAAAAACAAACTGTTTCATTACTTAATGAATCTGTATTTGAATGAATTTATTAAATTAATGATTCAATGACTGACTCAAAGAATTTGGTTGTTTGAGTATTGGATGAACCAGCATTTTTAAATTAATTTCTTCAACAAACGCTTCAAATGTTTCACAAACACTTCACTTGTTTCATTACTGAATGAATCAAAGTTTTTGAATTATTCTATTGAATGAATGATTCAATGACTGACTCAAATAATTCAGTTGTTTGAGAGTGTTGTTTGAAGCTGAATTTGTAAACGAATTTCTTCAATAAATATTGCAAATGTTTCACAAACACTTCACTTGTTTCATTACAGGATGAAGCTTCTTTTGTAAATAAATCTCTTGAAGGAATGATTAAATGCCACCAACTGACTTGGCATAATTGATGCAAGATGATTTACTCAATTTTGATTGCTACTATGAACATCAGTATTTATATTCAACAGTTGCAAAGAACTCTCATATCAGTACCTCTGTGATTGTAGAAAACCTACAAGCGGTGTCATAACTATACAAAAGACAGGCAAACAACTTTATTATGCATTACAGTTTTATAAGAGTTAATCATACTTTAAACCATTGAATATTGAAAAATAAAGTGAATGCGGTCAAGCACTAGGTGTGTCGTCAAAGAGTGAGGAATACTAGAGGAATGATTTAGTATATCCGTGAGTGTGAATGTGTGTATATACAGGCTGAATCACATGCACAAGGAACTTTGATTGGGCATGGCCTATTTTCCCAACAGTGGGTGTCGCAAACTGCAAAGAACAACAGAAAAGCCTTCAGACCCTGGCTAGATCAAGGCAGCGCCAAAGTGAGCCTAATAAAGCATACAGCGTAACCAATACAATACAGAATTCCAGATGTCAAAACACTACAGACAAGTCGATACTAAAAGAAAAAAAAAGGATCAGACTCAACTTGGTAACAGACTCTTTGTGGTCAGGCCATCATTGAGGAAAATATTGGTGTGCGACTGTTACAAAAATGACAGTAATCTCCAGCAAGAGTGGAATGGCTGGCTTTAACCCGGAGAGATTGCGGTTTACAGATGAACAACGTGATGAGGGTAAACGACAGACATGTTTCATTAGTGTTAGCGTCACAGATGAAGAGTCCCTGAAGAGTCTTAAGAGTCCACTTACACACTCCAGCTCTCTGCATGCATCGTTGGAAGAGCATTTATGCGCATCTGCAGACTCACACACCTGTCTGTCTTGTGAACACTGTGGTAATAAGATGAGCTCACAGACGGCAACTCCTCTGAATCTGCTACAATGATCTCAATCCAGTACTAGTGTACTGAGAACTATCTAGAATACTGGGTATGTTGACTAATTTTCTTTTTTAAAAGTATGCTGCAATGTTAACACATAATCTCACCCTCATGTGAGTGCCATTTTTTTTCCAACTCTTTTGCCTCTAGCATTAAAACCAGAAAGAAAATCATTTGATGATTTTCACCTAAATTTGATGGCCATCAGAATATTTTCTGCTAAGAACATATGAGCATATTGTATATCACAATAAGGAAGCAAGCCTCAACTTTTAACCAAAAGATGCATTACACGTACTACATGTCTACATGTGTTCATGTTTTATTACTATTTGAACAGGCTTCCCTTAATACACCTAAAACACGGACTGCTGAAAAACTCATCAGTGGTGGAGAAGTGTTGTCTCTTAATTGAAAATATCTCATCATTGCCGGGAAAATATTTAATGAAATAGAAATACTCAGAGGAGCAGTAAACATTTCTTATACACACACATCAGAAAATACAAATATAAATTGTAATACACAAACACAATTTAAGGGTTTATTTATAAAACAGCATAAATTAATGTTAAAATTATTTAATATATACAATAAAAATGCATATTAATATAAACAAATCTAAATTAATCTTCAAATTATGTCATATTTTAATAACGATAAAAATGCATATTAATATAAACAACTAGAAGTATGTGTAACAATTAAATTTTTACACTGTAAAACTGCATTACTAACATGTTTATTAAGATTAAATACATACTATAAAATCAATAATTTATAAACTAGTAATATTTATAATATTACTGATTTTATACTTCATTTAGATAATCTTCTCCCAACATTATCTCATCAGAATGTGTGTGTTCATTCATTCTGATGTCTTTCACATATGGAGCGCTTGCTCTGGGCTGTTTGATGATTTCAGAGGCTCCGTGTCAGGGGTCAGAGGGATTTGGGTGTGGGCAGAGAGGTGGGCTTCACGCTCCATTTCACCGCCATGATCCCAGTGCATGTTCTCATTCAGTGTTTCAGTGCATCTATGTTGCCAACCACCAGAACTTTTTGGCTTGTCTCTGGACTCAGCAATGAGAAGCAGATGTGTGTAGTCGTGTTTCTGAATTCTGATCCCTTTCTGTCGCTTTCCTTCTCAATCACACGCACATACAGTACATGCACACACAGGTTCATGGCCAAAAGGCAATTCTTTTGTTTCTTCTCCAGCCAATCTGTATCATCTGATCTACGCATGTAGACAAAATACACACACACAAAGTGCTTTTATCAACAAACAGCACAAAGTCCAAAAGGGGGTTTTCCATCAACTAAGTGTTGAGGTATTTAAGACCCAGAAAGTCAGAAAAAACCCATGTAAGGAACAAAGTCTGTCTGTAATCAGGCATAAATCGTCCAGAATTGGTTCAAAACTTCGAAAGCATGACGTGCCAGAACCTGAAGGTTCCTAAAAATATTTTCCAGAAGGAAACAGAGAGCTGTTTCAGTAAGCTGTCCCGCAGCAAGAGCTGGTCCGCTCCTTGTGCACAACACAACGCCGTTCCAAAACCCACTGAAAAACTGGCAAAAACTTCAAAAACTGCAGTTACCACTCATTAAACACACACACCGCAACCGCACAGCGCTGATCGACAGATGAAAGAAACGTCAGGGTCGGAAGTTAAAAATGCAGATCCTTTGCTGGCGCTCCCTCGTACCGAGCATCAATCCATCCAGAACCAGAGGGAGGAGGAAGAGCTGAATTGTGCTGAATGAGGGTGAGTATGATGTGATGCTGGGAAAGATCTGCAGCCAGAATGTGTTTCGAAGACTCTGGGAAAGTTTACGGCTGGAAGTAATGCCACACACACACACACAAACACGCACGCACGCACGCACACACAAAGAGTCAAAACACTCAAACTCTGTCTGGAAGCGACCACAGAACCACAGATTGACCTTTATGATGAAGAACACACACACACAGAGACTTGGTCTGTAAGCAATTGTGGACAACCAAACGCTCTTTATAAACACACATATGCATAAAACACACAACAGAGATTTACGTTGACTCTGAAAGCACTGATGGAGCCACTAACATCTGTGATTAGACACACACACAAACGTGCGCTCTCTTGCTCTCACACACACACTGGGTGTGAGTGAGTATAAACTGGGCCGGACTGCAGAAGCTAATGTTACAAATGACGGCATCAACACAATACTGCCAACGAGCTTGAGCTTCAGACCCTCGCATTCACTGAATTCCAGACATTTTTCAAAACAGGACTTTGACCTTTTCTGAGTGACCTCTGACCTTTCAGAGTATACGGTTACCATTTTTCCACTAGTATGTTTTTAGAGCTAAAGAAAGTGTGTTTGCATATATGGATGGATGTAGAAGATATGAATGATTAAACAATGGACTGATGAATGATAGATAGTTGGACGAGAAAGGAAAGTAGAGGGTACGAATGATTAAACAATGGATGAATAGATGAATGATAGCTAAAATAGAATGATAGACAAAACAATGGACAGAAGGACATACAGACGGATGATAGTAGAAGTGAACAGAACAATAGATGGATAGATTGATAGAATACCAGATGTATGGATGAATGGATGGATAATAAACAAAATGATAGAAGAATAGAATGACAGGTGGAATCACAGAGCAATGGATGGACGGATGGATGATAGAAGGAATGACAGAAAGAACAATATATTACGCGAATGATATATACAGTATAATGATGATGGATGGATGGATAATAGAAAGAATGGAGAACAATAGAAGGTAACAAGAACACAAGATAGAAGATGATTGAATGATAGATGGATGAATGATAGAAAGGACAAACAGGAAAAGAGAGTGAGAGACAGTTAAATAGAAATCAGTTGGTTACAGAGACAGTTTTCCATCTCAAAAACGCATTTTCTTCTATGGATATTTAAGAAATAGACTCAGTCATCAGCACCTGCACTGTGTCTGTCATATAAGTGTCATATAAGAGCCTATTAACACCTATTCCTTCTTGAAAAAGCAATCTCAGTCTCTCTCATAAAGCACATCTGACAGCAGAGGAATGCAGAGGTCCATGAACCAAAAACCAGCCTCACATACCATTAGAGAACTCCCTGTTTTCTGCCTCAACTTGCCAATCCATATCTGGGGATTTTTGGCTCCCAGGCACTCAAACTGTGGTCCACAAACACACAAAAGCGCAAAGACACACACACATACAAACATAGTGATAAATGTGATCCTGCCGCAAGACTTCATGAAGCTTCATGACTACGTTTTTACAGGTGGGTGTGTGTGAGAATGTGCACATGCACGCACGCACGCACACACAGAGAGAGAGAAAAATCACAGACCTTGCTGACCTGTGAGGACATGACTGAGCTTGTAACAGTCGACAGCTTTCCAGTAAGCTTATCTAAACTTCCATGAAACAAGTTTGTCTGGTATCAAAAAAATATTAAGACTTGTATGGAATTATTTTTTTAAATAAAAATAGCATTTAGCAAGGCCAAGAACGCATTCAAGCTGATTAAAAATGACAGTAGTGTGATATAATATTATTTATGATGTTACAAAAGATACATACTAAAATAAATGTTGTTTATTGTGTGTCTATATAATGTATAAAAAAATACATAAAAATAAATAAATATAAAATATAAATAAATAAATATAAAATATAAATAAATATAAAAAATATATATATATACACACACACACTATTATCATTATTATTATTATAGAATTTCTTTGAGGCACGCCAGCAAGATCCTTTAACTGGAAAGTGGAAAGAAATGTTTGATGTTTATTTTAGAAATGAACATCATAAAACAACATTCTACTGACTAAGCACCCCAACACACACACACGCACACACACACACGCACACACACACACACACACACACACGCACACGCACGCACACGCACACGCACACGCACACGCACACGCACATCAATAATAAGCACTGTTGATCCACAGAGAGCAGTTTAAGTGTGTGTGAATATGTAAGGGCACAACTCCCATGGTAGAATATGAAAGTAAACTACACGCATATGAGAACTGGGGCATTAAAGACTCATATCAAGACATGCCATCAGAGACTGAGTGAGAGGGAGCTTAAAAAAATAAAAATGAGAGAGGGGGCCTGACTCCAATGATGCCCGCTTTCTCACACACCCACTGCAAAGAGCTGGCAGCATCGCTCGGAAACCTGCTCCCATGGCAACAACAACCCAGAACCCGGCGACTCGACACGGTTTAACACAAGAGGACAACGAGCCCGAGACCTGTGACCGATGCCAAGAGAGTCAGCGTCTCCAACACCGACTGCAAATCCCACTTTTCAATATCGTTTGTGTGGAGATGTGGATAAGGAACAGTGCCTTATTGGAGGACGTTCAGAGACCAATTCCCAAAATAAAACGCTTGATGGTACCCATGGAAATGCTCCACGGTGGGAGAGAAAGCAATTTAATTTCATGGGAGAGACCGACAAACTGAAAATTGACAGAGAGAGGAGTTAGTAATAGTGCGTGTGTGCGCGTATGTGTGTAAAAGGAATTATAGGGTTGCAAAAAACCATTTCACTATCCATTTCTTGTGAAATGGCAGCTGACAGCATTGACTAGGTGAGGCGTCTTTGGCTTTTGTTTAAACGGTGACATCAAACCACGGCTCACAGCACACGCTAACCACCGTCCCCCGCTCTGCTGTCATGCAATGGCAGGCCGCATACTATCTGTTAAACACGTTCTCCTCACCACGCTTGTGAAAACGAGAGAATGAAACGTAAGAGAGAGAAATGTCAGCTGGCACCTTTCCCTGGCATAAGTAGGCTGTGTTAAAGACAGGGAAAAATATGTTGTAGAGAAGAATCTGTCATTATTTCTTTGCCTTCATTTCTTTCCAAATTTCTACGACTATCCTTCAATCTCTGGAATGTTCAACGGCACTCGGATGTTCTCAGGAACACGAAACCAAACTGTCTTCATTCACATTGCTTTAGGAGACTTAGCAAAATGAGTCATAGTTATAAATATGAGTTAAATTTTCGGTTCTGCACTTCCCGGAGGTTAACAACCCACAGAACATTCAAAATCCGCATGAATGTCTTCTGTGGAACACTAAACGAAACTCGCATGTGTACTGCTTTAAAACATTTTAAATTTAGCAAACGAGTCAGTGGACAGTACAGATTTAAATTAGAGAGCAACCTACATTTTCCGAAATTTCAAGGTCAATGACCAGTTCTATATATTAGGGCAGTGTTTCTCAACCCCGTTCCTGGAGGCCCACCAGCTCTGCACATTTTCTTATTAGCAGAAACTGAACGACCTGTAATGGGTGTGACAGACAAAGGAGCCATCCAAAATATGCAGTGTTGGTGGTCCTCCAGGACCGTGGTTGAGAAACACTGTATTAGGGTTTTATTATATTGGGGAAAAAATGCAATATTTATATATTGTGATATTAAAATAGATTCACAAGATGATTTAAGTAACTATTTGTAAAGAATTTATAATTTTACATTGATAGGGATGATTTTGTAGGGGAGGGCATCTGGATAAAATATATAAAACAAATTACAAGCTTAAATGAATACAATACACTAGGTTTTCTGTGGAGTCTATAGGTACACAAATTGAATAATCAAATGTAAAATAACACTGTATAGTCTTCATTGTACTGTATAAATTAATTAATCTGCGTTAAAGCTAAAAACTTTATAAAGTCTTATGCCCGAATGGTTTAAATGTTTAATCGTACATAGAAAAACATATCCAAATGAAAATCTTTCACTTTATTAAGGTTACACATTGTGAACTTTGGTTTCTGGTTAATAATCCCAACTTGCAATATTGATACTGAAACTATATATTGTGTGCAGTATATATATATATAAAAAAAAAAAAAAGTTTCTGAGGTATCAGAAAATAAACACAGATCTAAAGAAAGACTTGAAATAAAGTGAACGAGGCACAACAGGGCTGCACGATATTAGAAAAACCTAACATGGCGATATTTTTTATTCTGCGATATACATTGCGATATGAATGCAATTTAACTAGATGAGTTGAATAACTATTTGGATGATTCTGTAGGGGAGTGCATAAAATATAATAAACAATCTACAAGCAAAGATAAATTTAATAAAGAAAAAATTACAAATTAAATGAACAGCATTTTAATGTTTTTCCGAGTCGTTGAACTGTATTCAGGTATGCAGCAATTGAATAATAAAATGTAAAATAATACTGCATAGTCTTCGTTTGATAATTCAATAAAATTCATCGTTGTTAATTTGTCAGTTACAAACTGTACAGTTTCTTATGACTGAACGCATTTGAAACCCTCACACAGTCACAGGCCTCAAAAAAGACTTGCAAAATGATCCATTATAATCCAGACTCAACATTGCATATACTCGCGATGTGACTATTGCGAATGATCACATTGCAATATCTGTGCTGAAATGATATATTGTGCAGCCCTAGTGTTTAATTTGCATTTTATCACAACACAGAACTGTTGATTTATGAAAAAAAGAGCTGCATGAACATTCTTCGAAATCTCTAGTTTTATGTTCCACTACAAAAAAAAAAAAAAAAAGACCACACGCTATAAGGGTGAATAAATACTGTCTGGATTTTTATTTTTGGGAGGTGAACTGATCCTTTAAGGCTAGTTGATGTGGGAATTTGAAGCAGATGTGTTTTCATTTCCTGCATTTTATTTTCATTGGAAAGAATCCTGATCGGGACCCAACACACACACACTCTCGGTCTTGCTTGACAGGTATGCATAAGTAGGAGGAAGACCAACAACTCGTAGAAAGTCTATTCCATCAGCAGGTACTCAATTTACCTTTGAAATGAGCTGGAAAGGAGTCATTTATTGGACTGATTGATTGAAACTTGAGAGTAGGCTTGTTTAGACTACTGGCTAAACAAACCAGCATTCAGAAGCGGTCTTTAAGCTTGTTTATTTTTACACTGATAAAACGGATATGTTTTTAGGGCAGCAATTTGTGGGGGGAAAAAACATTAGCCAGTTAGCATTATTACCTAAAATAGCTCCAAACAGCAACCTATTCTTGTAACTGTCCAAGTTTTAATCAATAAAACAGTTGTTTATAAATGAGCAATGTCACATTTCCTGAGGCATCAAAAATATTTAATGATATCATATGCTATGAGCCTCCCTCAGGCAATTAAGAGCTCAGAAATGCTGTTTGCAGATTAGTTTTAGATCAAAATTCCAACTAGACAGTTTATTTGGCTATCTTCAACATCAATAAAAGCACTGCGAATGAAAAATTTTAACACATCCCAGCCCTCGAGACCCTTAACCCAGTAATTTTGCTTAAAAAGAATTTGATCCATGTCTGCGTAGAGTATGTAAACAAGTTAGGCTGGCCATAAGAACATTTCTGCCATATTTTAGGGCTGTTTAGTTTTACATATGAAATGAGCTGCCAGGACAAAGTCCAGAACAAAAAGAAACAAATCAATCTGGGGGGAAAAAAGTGACGTTAAGTTATACAAACTCTGACCTTTTAGTTTTCAAAGTAAACACTCAGAACTGCCACATGAACTAAAAAGAACACCGCCTTTTAATGGATTTCACATTGAACTTTTAACATCTTACAAAATCGCTCTGTCGTTTCACCAGATCTCTGCGTGACTTTTCAGAAATGTCTACTCTGTAAGCCCATATGCTCCAAAAACACACACTCACAGATGGCCAATATGGAACAGAAGTGCTTGGTACTCTTTTCCCACAAACTATGTTCTGTTCCATCTGCCACCAAAAAAATAAGGTTTACAGGTGGTTTTCTTGCCAGCTCTATTTTAGATTGTGTTTGGTGAATGATCATGTCTGGTGTGGTAATGCCCTCTGAGCTTTTCTGTGATGCAGAAACAAGCCTTCATCATAATGATCAATTACACAGAACAGGCAGAAACTCTCTCTGTTTACTCGCGAGCTCTATGAATCTTTGATATTTGCAGAGAACACCCTTATCCGACTTTTTTTCTTTTTTATAGTTGACAAACAGAACAAAGCAAACACATAATAATCCACCTTAAAAATAGAAACAGGTATTCATTAACGTAACCTGAGATCCACCAAAGCAGGATTTGACTAAAAAGGAAAAGAATTCCACATATAACGATGCATTCCTGTAGCAGCTATCAATCTAGATCATAGATGACGATTGAATGACGATATGATTTTTTTTATTAATGCGATAAAGCAATAGCATGTCAGTGCCATTCAAAGAGATATTTGCAAAAACATATGCAATATGAAAATATTGCCATAATCATTTATTTGTTGCTGAGAAAATTCAACATATATTTTTGTTTATATATACTTGTATGACATTTTTCTGAAACATAAATGAAAGACAAGAGATTATTGTATTTGACTCTAGTGAAGCCTGGGGTATAGATTTTGGCTCCTCATCTCTGTATGATAAAAGCATACGTCAAAAAATGTGGGTGCGTTTACTGACAGCTCCCTCAAGTAGGACAAATAAAATCAAGCTTTTTACAATTTAGCCGAGATGAAACTGTCCCTGAGATTTAAAGTGTATGAAATGATACACGTTTTGATGTCCTGAGGAGATGCAGTTTAAACATAAAACAAATTGCTATTTAAATCGAAATAGGTCAATTATTGACTGCAAAAGGTCTACAATGCAGTATCTAGAGCTGTCAGAAAGACACTGAAAAGCATAACTCATATCTTAGTCTCTATGCACTGGCTTCCAACAACTTATATAATTAATTTTTATTTTTCACATTCTCTTATATGTTCTCACTGAATATCAATCTGGAAGATCTGCTAGTCAGAAAATCTAAAAAAAGATCTATATTAAATCAAAGAGGGGTTGTGTATATAATAGTTAGCATCCATATAATAGTTAGCATGATTAAATATTCAAGCTAGAGCTGCACAATATATAATTTCTGCATCGATATCGCAATGTGCGAATCTGCAATAGTCGCATCACAGGAAAGTGAATTTTAACCATTTAACACAAGAAATTTTAAAGTTTGCCACTTAAACAAAGATTAATTGTTTATTTACACCATGAAGACTGTAGAAAGTGTATTTTTTACATTTGATTATTAAATTTCTGTACATCAATACTGTTAGACTCCACCAAAACACATAAACAGCTATGTATTTATTGTTTTATCTTTGTTCTATTGTTTTCATCGGTGACTTAATGTAATATAATTGTAATATTTATTTTGAATACAATTTTGTACATTTTATGCAGATGCTCATTCCCCTAAAAAAATCATCCCAATCAATGTAAAATTATGAATTCTTTCTAAATAGTCATCTTGTGAAATTATATTCATATCACAATATATAAATCGCAGGAAAACTAAATATTGCAACATCAGTTTTTTTTCCATTATCATGCAGCACTAATTGTATTATACAATTAGTATTATTATACTATACTAATTGTCGACACTGTATGTCTAACATATTAATTCAGACAGTACCGATTCAAATGTATTTTGCACCACTATCCTAAAAAACCCAAACGATTCCCAATCCTGGCAATTCCACTAATTACGTAAAGCACATTGTTCAACATCTGTTGTTTTAATTGTGCCATCCAAACAAAGCTTTGTTAGCATTGCAATATCACAGCAGATTAAGCAAAGAAATAAGCTCCATTTGCACCAAGACAAGCTCTGCTACCAAATCCACACAATCCTACAGTATTTCAACAGCCCGTGTACTAGATGCTTGAATAACTCTAGCTGGAGGAAAAGCCTTGGGCAACAGAACAGAGTCTTCTAGGAAGGCCGACCCTCTGCTTTCCGCATTAAACTGACCTGGATTCAGTGATCATCGGTGGCAGAACTGATGTTCCTTAGAGATCTTCTCCGGGGTTTATGGGACCAGACTGCAACATAATGACGCTTGGCCTAACCCTATTTCAGGCCAGACGCTGAAGTTAGTCTGGAACTAGAAGACGCGGCCTTTAAAAAGGATCTTTAACTGGTCATATTTCAAGTCCCAAGGGCAAACAGCATGTAATACATTTGAATTGAGTGAGGAGTTGTGGTACCTGACAGAAAACAATACAGGGGCCTGGGGCTTTAAAATGAGTTCGGCAGACACTGGTGGAAATGAAGAGTGGCTCCTTATGTGCTCCCTGAGTGTAGTATGCTATATCACAGAAAGGAAATGATCCTTGTCTTCATTTCCAGCCTGGAGTGTGTAGAGCTCGGCTCATACTAAGAAGTTGGTGTGGAATAAATTAGGAAGTTGATCTAAAATCATTCCGAAGGTTGTCACTGAATACAAAAAGGCCGCTCTAGGATGGTGGAGATACCTAAAAAAATGTGAAGTGATTTTATTTCTAAACAAGTTTACCTTTAGCGCATTTAGTTTGTTTCATGAGGACTCTTTACACCAACATATAGATAAATATAGACCATTTTGAGGGATGCAAACAATTACAATAGTCATAATAGTATTTCCTGTTTTATATTTTTAATTTCCATACATTTCTTTATGACAGCTGTGTTAACATTTGTTATGACTGAATCGCCAAATGTTACCGTTCTGAAATAGTTTGAGGGCAAGCAGGAACTGTTCATGGACCAATGATATTGCCATATTGAAATGGTCTATTCCGGATTCTAAAATATAGTATGTGATAGTATATGTGATAAACATGCATTCCTATAATCAATAAAATGTAACAATGTTAATATAATTGAAGAATTAATTATTAATAACACATTTATGTAACTAATACATTTAATCTTATATTATATTATATTATATTGCATTACATTACATATTGTTAGTGCCATTTTTAATGCAACATTTCACCAAAGTTCTTCACTTATAGCAGAGATTAGCCTACACACATTTACATTTGCTAACTTAAAACTGAACTAAAGCTCAAGACTAGGCATGGGACAATAACCGTTTTCAAGGTATACAGTGGTTTGGAAAAGTCAAAGTTTTAAAAGCGCCAAAATTTTCTGCTATACCGTTCCTAAGGTATGTGTAAGATTTTTTATTTACATTTTTTTTTGGTTTTTAGGACAACAGTACCTCCCGCAGAAGATATCCAAAGATGCTGTTTTAAATTGTAAAGAAATCTGTGTTTTAGAAACTAATGAAGACATCAGAAGTCAATGATTCATTTGAATTATTTAGCCTGACATGTTTACTGTTCGAAAATATTAGAAATGTTTCTCAAAATAAAATATTTTGTGTTCAAAAGGGAAAAAATTGTTTTTGTTTTTTTTACCCAGACATTTAAAAAGAACTTATTTTAGAGCAGTAATCACAATACCGTGAAACCGTGACATTTCTATCCAAGGTTATCATATTGTCAGAATCTTATACCGGCCCATGCCTACTCAAGACAAAACAAATTACTTCACCCAAGAGAGAATGGAAAAGCACATCCCATCTAAAACACCCTAAAGATTTCAAGGCATTGTTTAGTCAGTTAGTGTTTTTTTTAGATATTAAACTCTTCTCTAATGAAGGGTGTTGTAGGAATGAAAATTATCATATGTATTTGTTTATATGGCAAAACATGTCTTTTTCACCAAGAAGGTCCATACTGACTCCAAAGGCAGATACTCAGGGCCTGGTGTGTGGACTTTGGGGGTTTTACTATGTGGTCACATGTTGATTGGTCAGTTTGTATGTCTCAGCATTTGGGCTTTGGTCACATGGTCAAGAAAGATACAAAATGGGGGGTAAGCTTTGCTCTGGCTCTTTTTCCTCCTCTGCTCCTCTCCAGCTCTGGAAGCTATCTTCTCTTACTCTACTGTTATCTTCGCGGCCTACTCTCTTTGTCTCTCTCTCCCTCCCCCTGTCTCTGCCTCTCTCAGGTAACTTTATTTTACATTTAAGCTGGGTACAATTTATGTCATATGTTTTTATCATTTCATGTTTAATCTTTTATACAGTTATTTTGTAACTAATTCAGTTGTAACCATAGAGAATTATTGTCATTAAATCAATTCATTTTCAAGTATTTGTGAATTACTTTTGATTTAACATCAACACTTAATTGTTCCATATTGCAATACAATACAATCACAAGATAGGAACGCTCTTCCACATTTGTAGCTATTATAACTGCCCTTATTTCCGTTTTTGGTATAAGATTGCAGAAGGATGGTTTGACTAGAAATGTACAGTTTTCACCATCATATTGATAAACTTTTTAGTCATTCGTCAAAACTACAGTTCGAACCGCTGTAGTTAAAAAAAAAACATTCTTACAGTGTGACTGCTTGTTTCCTGAAGGGGAAAGCTTTTGTAACTCTTGATTACACAGGCATAATTATAATTACTAAATCTTAAATAAAACAGGAAGTACGAATTTGACTCTCAGATGGACATTTTAATTAGACCACACTTTTACTTTTCGTGCTGTGCAAGTACAAACTAATGAGCCACTCCGCTGTCTACTGCCTACACAAACTACAAACTAGTATGACAGAACACTACATGAAATGTTCCTCATACTTCGCTAATTTCAAACACTTGACAAAGGCAGCAACTCACAACGCCTTTCACAAAGAGTACAAGAGACTCCAAACTGATTAGCATTCTGCTAAGCTAACAACAAATCTGGCAAAAAAACACATAATACTGCCAAAAATTTGATATCTTATGAGGCTACATAATCTGCAATGGCTTTAGTGTGCAGAAATGTCATCTAAGTAGGCAGCTAACTAGGTTTCAGAACCTTTGATCCTTAATGTATTTGCAATCCCACACAAAAGGGCATTAAAAATGAAGTGAAGTTCCTTTTTATGAACATTAAGCTCGCTAATGACCTTTTAAACCAACTTTTTTGCAATTATACACCCAACTAATGTCAGCCTGTGTGGGTGGGGGTGAATGAAGAACTGTAAACAGTACTTTCCATACGCAAACACATGTATTACACCAACACCCACACTTGCAAACACTCTGAGCCTCGATAACCAACAAGCCTAGTAGATGCCATTACGCTCCGCTGGGCATGACAGAGGCTCTTATGCCATGCAGAGTCACCGACATGCAGAAATATTCACACTTGCCTTGTCACAGAGAAAGAGAGAGGCAAGAGCAAAGAGAAGAGAGAAAAGAAAAAAAACATTCCCAAAAGGGTCCAAGAACAATATTTGAGATCTAAAACAAGATCTTAGGGGGGTTTAGATTGAAGATCTAACACTCAAACTTAAAAAATCTGGGTATATGCAGTGATATCTTAACAATCTGGAGTTTACTGTAATGTAAATGTGTACATATTAACCAGTTGAGTCCAACGTAACTAGAGGTATTTGCATATTTTAAAGGGTAGTGGAGATTGCTTGAGTTGGTGACAGTCAGTCAGGCCCGACGCGGCGGTCAGACCCAAACCCAATTAATTTTGACTTCACTTTCATGTTCCAAACATGAAAGAAGTTGAGTGAAAGAGAGAGAGGAGAGGGGAGTGAGAACGACAGAGCTCCATAACAGACATACTGAAATTGTTGAGAAGTGTGACAATGACAGACTCACTTTTGAAAAATAGAAGCCAGTATATATAGTGGGGTGTCAAAGCCTGAAACCACTAGTGAAAACTCTTATTTTAAATGTCACATATAGTACTACTACTACATATATAGCAACTACTTCAGAAACTACTTCTATAATATAACATAATATAATATATTTTCACTTCAACTCTTCACTTAGTGTTATGCTGATTATATGAACATAATATCACCTACGGAAATATTAATATTATAGTAATATTAAAAACAAACTATATGACGTAAAATTGGTCATTGAGGAGATATTTCCATTATAATATAATAAATTATAATATAAAAAATATTCAATACAAGTTATGATGTAAAAAGACATTAGATATTTTTTTTATATTATACAATTAAACATTATGATGTAAAATAATAATTAATATCCCATTACATTAATTGTATTATATTTTATTATTTACACTTCAACTCTTCACTGAGTGTTATGATGGTAATATAAAATAAATGCATTAACAATAGAAAAAATTATATTATAGTAATATACAAAATCAAGCTATGATGTAAAAAGGTATTATATTATATTATATTATTTTTCAATACCCCTGTATATTTTCAACCTTAAACTAGCTCTTCTTTACATTTTCAGCCAGCAGTTGAGTTTCTGACTGCATGTCGACATCAAATCAACAGCAGCAACCCCAAATCCACAACCCACATCTCTCCTCTGCACTCAAAGCTAGTTTTTGTGTGTGTGTGTGTGTGTGTGTGTGTGTGTGTGTGTGTGTGTGTGT
>CAIGQV010019029.1:7246391-7263217 GCA_903798115.1 Danio jaintianensis | reverse complement strand
ACACACACACACACACACACACACACACACACACACACACACACACATCAAAACAGCAGAATTACAGGGTTCAGGTGTGGAAATCAAAGCGTCTTCCATTAACAGATCATTGGCTTGGCACAGACTAAAATTGAAACGTTTCAAAAGCACATTTCTTACATCTTACACTCCATTACTCTTTATTAAATCTCCAGTAAACAGACTGCAGGAGGCGCGAGGAACAGATCTAGTCCGTTTACCTGCTGCTTCTGTTAAAAAAAATAATAATAATAAAATCAAAATCAAAAGCTCACAAACAAGAGCTTTCAAGAAGTCGTACAAAAATCGGCTGACAAAACTCTTCCTGACCTACATAGGAAAGCTCAATCCCGTAATGCTGGAAGAACACAGTGAACATTCAGGTATTGAAACACAGCAGCACCAATCGCAGACATTTCACTGCACGTTTCTCGAAACTTGTAGATCTGGAGACGTATTCGCAAAACATCTTAAGGCCTACAGTAGCTACTAACTTGCAGATTTTGGATTAAAATCTTTAAAATAATGAGCATGTCAGTCTTAAATTTAGGATTGTGTAGTTTTTGATCTAAAAGTATTTCGCTTTTTTAAAGTTTTATGCCTTTTGTATCAGTCAAAGATTAGTTAATAAAACACACACAAACAACAGCCAAGAAACATTTTCTTAAAAACATATATGAACAAATACATGCTCTATATACAACTTTTATATATATATTATTTAAAAGCATCTAAAATATTATAACACATATTTAATTATTTTCTACATTTAAAAATGTTATTTTTGCTGCTGAAAATGAGCTGAATCAACACAATTATTGAGTTTTGGGGGGGGTAACAATTGTTCATGTTCAATCCGCTTAAATTTGTAAAAACAATTATGTTAACTTAATCGATTTGTATTGGGATAACATGAAGGAATTGTGTGGAACTCTTTTACAGTGTAATGAAATATATTAATTTGTAAGATTGGAAGAAAAAATATAATGTCAAAAAACATTCTTCACTTAACCTCCATTTTATTTCATTTGAATGTGGTAATATTTTTACTTTGAAACCTTTATTTGAACATGCCATCATAATATCACGCTGTATAGCGTTTCCATGTATTAATCTCTGACAGAGACTCCTCTCCTCCACATCAGCCAATCACTGTGTGCTTAGTTAGAAATCATGCTGACATCATCCATAGCCAACAGGTCAATCCTGCCCTTACTCATAGCAGCCTTGGGATTTTTTTTTAAGAGAAAAATCTTTGCTAAAAACATTTACTGCTATTTATGAGAACTCTTGGTAAGTGGTAAGATACTTTTTTTTGTCTTGTTATGTTTTGTAAAAGAAATTAAACAACATCAACTATCTTTTGGTCATTTAAAGTTGTAATGGTAGTGACTGCCCAAAACACCAGACAGAATAAAATTGTCAAAAAAATTTAACTTAATTTAGAGAAACCTGGATAACTCGATACAAGCCACTTTTTTTTCTACAAAAAAATAATAAAGAAAGAAAAATAAAATAAATAAATAAACAATATTACTGTTCTGATACCACTGTAATCAATATAGTAAGCTTAATTCATTCAGCCTTGAGTTGCTCTAAATGGTTTTTGACTGGCTTTCAGAAATGAAATTACATGAAATGATGCAAAATGATGCAAAACAGTTGATCTAATCTACTTTAAAAAAAAAAAAGTAAAACAGCAGCTTGACAATAAAAATATGAAAATACTAAAAAGCTTGGGATTGGTAATACATTTTTAAATGATTTTAGTCTCTTGTACTGACCAAGGCTGCATTTATTTAATCAAAGATACAGTAAAATCTACATTTTTGTGGACAGAATTTCAAGGCGTAGCCTTGGGCTGGAGGGGGTCCGGTTCAGGGACCAGGATCTCATCTCTGTTATTCGCAGACGATGTTGTTCTGTTGGCTTCATCGAACATGGACCTTCAGCATGCACTGAGGCGGTTTGCTACAGAGTGTGACGCGGCTGGGATGAGAATCAGCACCTCCAAGTCCGAGGCCATGGTGCTCCACCGGAAAAAGGTGGTTTGCCATCTCCAGGTTGGTGGAAAGTCCTTAACCCAGGTGGAGGAGTTCAAGTATCTTGGGGCTTTGTTCACGAGTGAGGGAAGGATGGAACGTGAGATTGACAGGCGGATTGGTGCAGCGGCAGCAGTAATGCGGCCGATGTACCGGTCCGTTGTGGTAAAGAAAGAGCTGAGCCGAAAGGCAAAGCTCTCGATTTACCGGTCTATCTACGTTCCTACTCTCACCTATGGTCATGAGCTTTGGGTCATGACCGAAAGGACAAGATCTCAGATACAAGCGACCCAAATGAGTTTCCTTCGCAGGGTGGCAGGGCGCACCCTTATAGATAGGGTGAGGAGCTCTGTCACCCGGGAGGAGCTCGAAGTAGAGCCGCTGCTCCTCCACATCGAGAGAAGTCAGCTGAGGTGGCTCGGGCATCTGTTTCGGATGCCTCCTGGACGCCTACCTAGGGAGGTACCAACCCGGCCCCGGAAAAGCGGTTGAAAATGAATGAATGAATGAATGAGTAAAATAAGTAAAATGGAGAAATATAAAAATAATTTCCATGATATATAATTTCCAGGATTATTACAGGATTAAAAAAAGAACAGTGTTTAATTGAAACGGAAATCTTTTGTAGCAATATATTCTGTGCCCTTTGCTTAATTACTGTACACATTTACTGAATATTAAGTATTGTATATAATAGAGTGTAAATTATTTTTTTTATTTTTTTCTTTATATTTTAAAAAAAAAAAAAAAAAAAAAAGTTATTTCGCTTTAGAAGACTTAAGTTTAATGGAGCACTTTTGCTTTCATAGTACGGTATGTTTAAAACTACAAAGCTGAAATCCACATCTGTTGTTTTTGCATGTAAAAAAAAAAAAGACATTTCTCTTTTCTCTTTTTTTTTGTCGTACAAAAGTCAAATAGGTCTGGAACAACATGAGGGTGAATAAATTATGCCAATTTCCTTTTATTTTTGGATGAACTTCTCTTTGAAGTCAACATGAAACCGCATTCATAACCCATTTTGCTTCCATATATTGATGTCTCTTTTTTTTTCCAGCGGAATCATACATAATAATTTTCTTTTAAAGCATATTCAAGATTCTTCGGGACTGATTGATTGCCTAAATTACAAAGACAATTTGTAGTTCTTCGGTGAAAATAAAACTCACGCCAGGCACATGCATTAGCTCTGTATTGAGAGGAATGATGAAATTTTTGCTCTTTTGAGAATTAACATCAAGAATTAAACTTAAAGGCACGAAAAGAGCAGCTACCGAGAGCTTGCATCAAGGAAGTGGTGCTATATGGCAACGTTTCTCATCTTACAAAAGTGCTCAAGTCCCACACTTAACTAGCCACACGTGTGTAAACGCTTGCGAAAACGAGCTGTCAGCTTCAAGATTGTTGAGCAGTGGATGTCGGCACAGCAAACGGCTGATCGTGTTTCCCTCAGGCCAAAACAACAAGCCTGACAGCATGCCGGAGCAAGATGCTGCCCTTTAACACTGATCTCAGGCCAGGTTTGACGTTTCTGCTATTTCGGTGGAGTATAAAGACTTCAGAGGGCGATGTCAGCTTGATAAGCACTGATTTCACATAAACAAGATGCTTTGGTTTTAGCAAACAAGACTGCACATTTTGTTTGAAGAGAATGAAATGGATGGTGGTTTTTGATTCACAGAACAACAAAACTTCTCAATCTGTAAAACGTCACAATTGTCGATACTAATATTCATAAAATGTTTTTGCTATTTTTAACATTGATATATAATCTTAAATTTCTTCATATTTTATGTTATTCATATATATATATATATATGCATAAACAACAATACGTACACAAAAACTTACAATAAAACATTTTTTTTTTATGCATGTATGCTGTATTTCTTTAGTATATTAACAAATTTTTAAAAATGTAGTATTCAAGTATTTCTCTAGGAAATTATTTATTTGTATATATATATTGAAAATGTTTTAATTATCTTATATTCATGTAGTTTTTTATCAATACGGCATTTCAATCAAATTTATTAAGCTGACTTATGGTTAGAATACAAATTAATTTAATAAAACTAAATAAATAAGTATTTAATACAGTTAAATAATATTACAATAAAAATATCAGTAATGTTTTCTATTATTTCTCATATATTTAAATACCAATATTTCTAATAATAATAATATTATATTATTCAGCAATATCTTGCTCTTGAGAGAAAAAATATATATATATATACACACACATTGATTTAATGGAATGCAATATTCAAGCATTTCTTATGAACTTTAACAAATGAATAAATCAACATAATCACTGTAATTGTATAATATCTATCAATTATTGGTTTTGGTTCAATATATTGGTTCCATATATTGAGAAAATGATTTCCAGGAATATAACACTACATTCATAGAAATCTCTAAATTGCAAAATTTAAGATGGAAACAGACATGCAGAAACAGGTCTCATATACAAAGAGCTTTCTGGGATTGAATGTAATCATATCAAAATGGCAAGCAAACGTTCTCCTTCAGAAATTACCCCAGGTTTGGAAAAAGCAGAACTCTGCATGAGGACTAAAGGAAAAAGACTCCAAAAAAACAGAAAACCACCTCAAACCATGTCACTTTTCTATACACTCAGAACCAAAACACTATTAGACAGCAGATCAACAGAGCATCCTAAACACCAATTTTCCCATTATTCTTTCAATATGCTTGTGTGTGCGTGTTAAGATTTAGCCCTCAACGAAAGGCCTAAACATCCCCAAAGCGATCGTAAAATCCAAAATCATCAAGCTCGCCAATGAGCCCCATGAGGAAAGTGGCTTCATAAACAAAGTCTTCGTGATTTTCGTGATGCTCAGCAGCCAGAAAATACCATTAGCTCAGTAGAAAAATCAATGGAGTCCCGGCATGACAGAAAACAAATGTGTGTGTTAGGCAGATCTCAGAAAGCCACATATAAGGCAGCCTTGAGCAAAACCTGCCCAATTAACCACCAAGAGAGCTCAGTCTCATTTGAGATATACAGAAAGGATGAGATTCACCCCACTGCCTGAGGATCAGGGGCAAAAGGTTGAGACAAAAAGGCCTAAGAGATCTCCACACACACACTTCCTGTTTGCTTTCAAGTATTCAAGCGCACACACATATTAGAAGCATTAGAGCAGCTCCCCACATAGGAGTCACAGTTTGAAATCCACAGTTTCGGCTGTGTCCCAAACCCCCCCATTAGCCTTATATAGGGTATTATTATTGGAGGGAACAGGCATTTGTAGAAGTCCAAAACCATAGTGGATGTTATAGAGGGCACTCATTCAATCCCATAATGCATTCCAATAATGAGCGAGTGTACAACTGATGTAAACTCAATGGCTAGAGATTACCCATAATGCACTCAAGGACAGGTCTGAAAACCCCTGTGCATGCCGATGCCTGTATTTCATTAACAATTTTTTTTATGTCTGATTCTTGCTGACTTGCAAGCAGAAAATTTCAGAAATAAAGTTCTGCCATATTTTTACTGCATTTTAAATCACACTTTACCACAATTTTGTCAAATTCCCATATATATATATATATAAAATGAAATAAATAAATAAAAAGATTACGCAGAGTTTTATCAAGTTTTACTCTAGGCTAATATTGTTTTGTTATATTTTACTATACTTGTGAAGTATGCAATACCGGTATATAGTGTTTATCTTTTGAAATTTTGCTATATTGTTTATTTTTTGTGGTGTGTGTCTACATGCACAGTACTACACAGTAAAAACACCAATAAATAAAATATTAGTGCGAAAAAATCTAATATTTTTCTTAGACATATTATATTACTTGCAGAAATATACCTACAAAACATTAAATAAAGGGTTATTTTCAAATCTAGCACATATTCAGAATGGCAAATGTTGACTGGACTAATAAACAAAAATAAAGCCAAATATTACAATGCTGAAGCGTTCACAGTTAGGCATTTTTTGACATGCAAAAAAAACTTTTTTTTAAAAATTCCCTTTAAATTTAAGGTTTGAAATTTAAAATAATTAAATGGCTAATGTCATAATAACCCAGAACTTTAATGTTGATAATCTCTAATTCATTTACATGCTAGTAAGTCCGTCAACAGGTTCCTTTAAAAGTAAAAATCTGAAAAAATACAAAATGACAAAACCACATTTATATCTTTGCTGTATTTATCTCTATCACGGTTCAATTTTTAGAGCACAGCCCATCCACATGCTCCGCCGCAGCGCTGGTTATCTCCATTCCTGTCTCTCTCTGTATTTATCTGCCACTCTGACTGAATTATAGACTGATAAAAGTGAAAACTTCTCAGACAGATAAAACCTTCAACATAACCACAGGAAGTGTATTTGCCTTTAACCCAGGGTTCATCTATCTTCCTTCTCTCTGCGTGTGTTAGTGTCGTTTGTGTTCCATTTGGTTGGGAAGACTGAGGTTATTAATTAAAAACAGCAGTGCGGTCGTGTCTAACACTAAGTGCAAACAACTTATTAAAAATGCAGTTTTTATGAACTTGAGGAAGAACAAAAAGCAATGACACTGGAGGGTATTGCGTGAGCCAGTTGTACGTGTACAGATAGCAAAGCGAGTTTGTCTGCGTTACATACAGCATTAGCATCTCAAAGTATTTGGCTTGTATACAGTGCTGGGAAAACTAAAGCTGTATCTTGCTAAGATTCTCAATTTAAATACAATCAAATGTTACATTTTAGAAATGTTAGCTATAAGCTAACATGAAAAAAGTAGCTAACTAGCACTTAAGTAATTTACTATACATTTTCAAATTAAAAAGCTATGAAATTTTCAAGGACATCAATTAACTTCTAGAGTCAAACTAAGGTCCTGTTTACTTGGTTAAACTGTTATGCTAATTTTAGCAAAAGTGGCTATCTATTTGCTACCAACATAAAATGTATAACTAAATGGAAGCTAGGTACGAGCGTTTTAAATTATATCATCGACAGATTGATATTTAATTACAAAGACCTACCAGGACGTGATGGACACTAGTTAGTTAGTTATTGATTATTACCTCATATTGTTCTGTTGCAAAGCTGCTTGTGTACTTTTCTTGTCAGAGAAGTAGCTTGTAACTGGACAAAATATACTTTTAAGTACATTTTTTCTAAACATAGTTTAACTAGCAAATAACAAAATCTTTGTAAGATAGCAGTATACTAAAAGAAAATCATTGGCAGATAAATAATTTAAATACTAAGAGCTACAAGGATGTCAAGTTAGCATAACCTAACATCAAACCATAGATATTTACATTAGATGTCGCCTACCCTGTTGTTGTCTATTGGGAGGAATGCGCCAATAGAGCCGCCCTTTTAGTACAGGGTAGCGCTCCTTTGAAATGAATGCGGGACCAAGGTGCAGTGGAGGACTGTGGCCATCCAGAGCCAGTAATATACACATATATACATATATCTATGATTGGAAGTTTTCCCCGGTGGTCAGTACGCAAATATTTTTTTAAATTATGAAAATTCTAATTTTACATCACTTTTCTACATCGATGGATAAGTGACCGCACGGGATACAAGTTTCTAGCACCGCAGCGTCTTGTTGTCATATTTCTTTATCATTGTTTGCTGATTTTATTCAACAAAACTAGCATAAGCCTAGAATTCAGTGCAAGTTGATGCTACTTTGCCTTATGATCAGTGCAGTAAGAGACTGTATTATCATCAATAACGTTACTTGTTGAGCACAAAAGTTTGTAACATACAAAAAACGAAATCTTACCTATCAAATGTTCTGCCTTTGTGCTTTGTTGCTTGGGTTACTACACCTGTAAGCAGCGCTAAAGTCCAGCATCTTCACATTGGCACACTTTCTTGACTAGTGCGGTTGAATGACATTTGTCCTGGGAGCACTGTACAAATGTGGCCGTGCTATTGACGCATGCTCAGGGTCCGTATGTGATATCTAGTGTATAGATCTATGACATCAAACAACAGCCAGCTTGTTACAGCTAATCTAATTGTGATACAGAGTATAGATTGTAATCGGTAAAGTTGATTCTAATGTCATTTTTTAAATTGGTTCTAAATAAGTAGTTAATAACAAAATGAGCTTACTGAGCTTATCTTGGTAGAAAAAAAGGGATGTCTTCCATTTCCACTATGTTAGAAATAAAATGCTAACTTTAGCTTGATGCTGTTTATTCTAATTGATGTTATTGACATTGGTAACTTTTTTTTAAATAATCTGATTCAGATTTGTTTATCATATAATTTTATTTTACATAGCTTTGATAAGCTGCTTTTTGTTAGTAGCTAGTAGTATTTACTAATTTAAAAGTTGCAGCTAATATCAAACATGAGATTACTAAAGCTGTGCAAAATTACAGCATCTTTCGAATAGTCTGAATCATTGCCAGACAAATTATTCGATTACAAAAATATCAATAGCATGAATTAATTAGCATGAACCGCATCTAACTAAAGTTAGCATTTTACTGCTAACAGTGAAAACAGAAGAGTTTACTCTTTTTCTACCAAGAAAAAGTAAGTGATGAAGTGATAATTTAAACAAAATGAAGAAAACACACTACAAGCACATTTGATAACTATTTCAACTCATTCAGTAGCAATCAAGAACACTGATGCACTGTTTAGCTTAGCCAAGTAGCTTGTTACTGGAAAAGTTGCAGGACTTTGAAGATGTGTGTCTGTCACGCTTCTGAAAATTGTAGTTAAGTCAACAGCGTCTCTCTGGTCTGCAGTCTTCGGGTGCGTGTCTGTCCCTGAATTTCCTCATTACATCTCAAACTGCAGTTTTCCATCTCGACTGTCATAAAGTGTGCGGGTGTGCGTGCTCCCCGTTTTGGAGCGGGGCGTTCAATCAAAGCAAAGCAGAGAGCATACACACATTCATCACTGTTTAGCCACGTCTCCCTGATGAAGTGTGTGCCGCGCCAATGACAACGCACACTCTTAAGTTTGCACTACAGTACGACGCTCACTTGACAAACAGCATCCACAAACACGAATACATTCGCAAGCAAGGCACGCAGATGATGGAGAACACCCGTGAGGAACTCTTCATCTTGCCATTCTCGCTGGTTAATTCAGCTGGGATCGATACGGGAAAGCTGCTAATTGTAGTTATGTTCTCTGCATTGATTAAAAGACAAAAGCACCACTGAGAGCTAATGAGAGCGAGCGAACGTATGTGTGTATTTCAGCTCCAGGAGGGAACTCTTTGTTCATTTGGTTTCTGCACCTGAACGTGCTCATTTTCCCTCCATTATGAAAGGCAGAGAGATGCCTGGGAAACCGAGAGAGGAGGACATAAATTGGACTTAAAAGAGAAGTTCGTCCACAATGGCTTGGTTCCATTGATTTCCGATTGGTCCCAAGAAACTTAATGAGCTCAAATGCAGGATCACTGGAGACCGAGAGCATGAACTGGCTGTGTATGAAGGAGATTTAGGCTTTAACACTTTTTATCGGGTGGAAGTGTGTGTGGTTTGAGTTCATTCAGGGCTTCTTGTCAGGTCACTGAATCGGTGCGTCTTGGGTTACAAAGACAACAAAGGCGGCAAATAAGGATCAGCTTCATTTTAAGTGTCAAATTAGATAGAAGGTTATTTGAGGTGAAACGTTTGAAATATGCAGCATATAAAAATGTGATTAAAATTCTAAGTAAATTCCAAACAATCAAAAAAAATAATAATAATAATATAACATTTATAAATAAAATAAAAAAAAACACAAAAACTAGTTACAAATAATAAAATAATTATTCATGCAAAATAATATATATTGTTACGTCCTTTAAGATGTTAATATTAAACTAAGGGTATTTTGACATAACATATAATAGTTTAGTGTGTGCGTGACCAATGGATGGAGAAAGAAACAACTGAAAAATGTATCAGTTCACAAACAAACACACTGACACTGCAATCTCAAAAGATTTTAGACGAGAGCATTAATCACAAACCAAACGAAAACACATTCTCTCAGACTAGTCCTCGCAAGAGAGACTGTCCTCACAGAGACCCATAGAAATCAAAGAAAGAGTGAGAGCAAAAGCGAGAGATCGCCATTGCAGTTTGGGCCGGCTTTTTAAACGACACACCCACATAAATAACAAACGCACACACATAACCCCAAAGTACGTTCTGCAGGGGAACGTAACAATATTGTATATAACAAATAAATAATATATAAATAAAATAAAACATTATTCACACTAAAATATATAAAGTAAATTTTTAAAATCCCAAATATGCAGTTTCTAAAAGTTGTCAGCCTTGAGAAATCTTTGGCCAGAGAGAAAACTGTTACATAACCTATTAATAACCAACCGAATCACGTGGTGCGCTGTGATGTCACAAAACAAAGTATATTCTTGTGTTCAGTCTGCAAGCATGATAAAGATACGTGGACAGTCTTCAGGAACTGTCAATCAAATTCCCTAAAGGCACAAGTTTTCTTTCACAGAAACAAGACTTGACTGAGATTC
This sequence comes from Danio jaintianensis, assembly GCA_903798115.1. NCBI lineage: Eukaryota > Metazoa > Chordata > Actinopteri > Cypriniformes > Danionidae > Danio > Danio jaintianensis. Next base: position 7,252,643 of record CAIGQV010019029.1, on the reverse strand, counting down.
CCTCGGGACTTTATTTATTTATTTATTTTGGTCGCTCACACACTCTCTCTCTTTCATATACTTCCTCTTTCTGTACTTCACACAATCTCCCTTCACTTCTATTTCTCCAATGTCTTATTTCCCTACAATCCCTTTCTCTGACTTCAGCTTTGCCCTTTCTTTCTGCTGTCTGGACCTCAGATAGCCCAGATAGGTCCAGGTGCTGCACGGTGTTTTTTTTTTTCCAATGCATTAATCACTGTGTTAAGAGAGGAAAATTCGCTTCAAAGCCCTGTCAGTCAAACTCCAGGACTCTTGCCCTAAAGCCAATTAAAAGTTGGTATTTGTATCCAGTAAGTCCAGGGGTCGTCCAGGCAAGGTCAGGGAAAGTACAGGAATGGTGGATGAATGGGGGTCAAGAAACTCAAGTCCTTCTATGGAAGCATCCTGACTGGAATAGAATGATCTTAAAGAAAAAAAAGCTTGAAAATGGTACTCTTCCTCATGTAATATTCCTTAATTATACTGTATTTGTATTGTAAGTGTTTGATATACTCAATGTCAGCTCAAACACTGTTAAAACAACAATTAAGACAAATGATATATTAAACGGAAGGTATTTCATGATTTGGAATTCTTCAGTATTCCATAGCATGCATATAAAGTATACACACACACACAGACATAAGAAAAAGTTGTCTTATTGTTTTGTTATGTTGATGAATAGATGCAGATGCACACCGGGAAAAATTCCAGACGTCTCTGTTGTTAACACAAATAAACTGAACATTCTAGATTGGCGGGAACTACAAATCATACAAATAACACTGCATTGATTCAAACTGATCTGACGCAAATGCAACATGAATGCTATGATACTGGAATAAATGTAAAAGTACATAAGATGATTTTTTTAATGAATACTTCAAAGAAAAGAATAATTAACACTAGCATAAGTCAGAAAAGATTCCTGAATGGCCCTCAAGAGAGAAGTAATGGTTTCAAGAAATAAAAAAATAAAAATAAAAACAGTTTTGCCTTCATAGGAATAAATTATATTTGAAAAATATATATATATTAGAACAGAAGACTTTATTTTGAATTATACATTTTAAAACGTTCTACTGCAGAATTCAAGCATTTGAACAATACTGAAATAGAATTATATTTTACACAATTTCCATTATTTCTGTTGGCAAGTTATGTTTTTTTAATCTAAATGATTTATAAACGATAAACAAATAATGAATAAGCAACGTTCATTATGTTATTGTAACAAAAGAGTAAAATTGGATGACTGACAGGCGAGTAGTCGGTCTTTCAGCACAACTTACCATTAAAACAACAAGTCTAATGTGATAACATGCAGTCTACCTTCAAAATGTAGTATGAAATCCCATTTACACCTGTATTTAGCTGCCTACAACTGGACCCAAGACAGGTGTTAATTCCAGCTACAAGGCACATGTTCATGACTAATACGTTAAATTAACAATAAATCCCACTTGTTTACACACATGAAGATGCATCTAGACCTGTATGTTAATTATTTTGGGAGCAGTGAATGAGTATTTCCAGGTCGTGCAAATGGATTCTGGAGATTTCTTCCGGATGACATCAAAACTTTGGATTTGGCGGTAATCAAGGACAGTCCATACTTGCAGTGTTTACTTCTGTTTCTGCTCTATTACGGCCTCTTCCAGCCTTCTGCTCATCCACAGTCATTGTTTGGCAAGCGAATCCGGTGGCTCAAGAGGTTCACATACTCAGCGGCTATTGTTAATAAACAAAACATGCATCACAGGCACAAAGAGCTTAATTCAACAACATTATACACTCAGGCAAGCAAGCGCATGCAGGGAGAAATCAAGGCATGCTTTCAAATCGACAGTTTCCTCTGCATTGCAAAAAACATGCACATAAACAGTGCCTTCCACTAATGTTGGTAAATATGAGCAAATAAGGCCTTTTTTTTTGTTTGACCTTTTGAACGTTTACTTAAAATATGAACAAATAAAACAGTGTAGGTTTATCCCACCAAAAAACGAATGTCTTTGTTAAATATGTGTGCCAAAATTATTGGCACATCCATGAATAAACAGGAGCAAAATATTTTGGAGGTATATTGACGTTTTACATTTTTTTAGCACACCTGGTTGACTAGGAACAGGAAATTGTTTAGCCATGACCCACTGTTTCACAGGGGTATAAATATGAGGTAAAACACAGGCCAAACTCATTTGGTTTCATCACAATGGGTAAAACCAAAGAACAGAGCTCTGAATGTGCACCAAAATTATTTTGAGCTTCACAAAACGGAAAATAGTTAAAAGAAAATAGCAAAAACACTGAAATTGCACCATTTCCACCAGTAGAGCAATACATGTTATTATGAATCAGCCTGGAAGAGGCTGTGTGTCCTTCATTCCTAAAACACTGTTAGGAAGATGATTTGCATAGCCAACAAAATCTTTAAGGATCTGCACAGCTGGAAGATTGCAGAAGTAGATGGTCCTCGGGTACAAACAAAGTCCTCAAAACTACAATTTGACATCACCTTCATCACCACAAATAGTTTGAAAGAATTTCAATAAAAAGTCTACTCTCATTCAAAAAATAACTTCAGTTTGAGAAAAAAGTTAAACAAAGGATTTTTTTTTCATAACCTTTTTTGTTCATATTTACCAAGGTTACCATATACGTACATATTTTATTTTGTAAGATCTTCTGAAAGCTGAAGCTACTGTTGATTAAACAGATGCTTCGCATTAGACACGGATGAAGGACTCTGATTCGCTCTAGCTGTGGTCATGTGATCATGCACAGCTTCAGTTGCTTTGCCAACGTGTCAACACTCCATTTATCATTTACCTGACCTTCAACAGCGAGCAGGTGAGTGGAGACAAAAAATGTGCATGCCGTGTTCAGTTGCATACCTCAATACGTGACCTTATGAAAAAGGCCATTAGTCTACCAACACTACACTATTACTTGTTAGCCTATGATCTGTCTGTGATTGAGGATGGCTGGGTTCACAAGGAAAAGCAGCAGCCCATGATTCTGAAAAGAGATAGTGTGTGGTCATGCTCCCCTTCATATATTAAATGTATGATTGTTTATCGTGCACCAGAGTCAGTTTTAATACCACAGAGCCATTCATTATTTCCTATCTAGTAGCATTAGATTACAGCCAAATACACTGTTTTTTTTTATGAAGCATCATATAATAATTGGGAGATGAATATGCACTTGCCTCTAAAATCTATGTGTGACTATAAAATGATTCTTGATGCCTCATGATGCATCTTTTCTACGAGTTCTTTTATTAATAATCACTATATTAATAAACCACAATATAATTTGTTGTTGTTTTTAATGATAATCAAAAGGCAAATAACAAAGCACAACATAAAATGCCTCACAGCAAGAAGGTCGCTGGTTCGAGCCTCGGCTGGGTCAGTTGGCATTTCTGTGTGGAGTTTGCATGTTCTCGCCGTGTTCGCGTGGAATTCCTACGGGTGCTCCGGTTTCCCCACAAGTCCAAAAATATGTGGTATAGGTGAATTGGGTAGGTTAACTTGTCCGTAGTGTGTGTGAGTGTGTATGGATGTTTCCCAGTGATGGGTTGCAGCTGGAAGGGCATCCGCTGCGTAAAACAAATGCTGGATAAGTTGGCGGTTCATTCCGCTGTGGCGACCCCAGATTAATAAAGGGACTAAGCCGAAAAGAAAATGAATGAATGAATGAACATAAAATGCAGCAGGTTTATTGTATTAAGGCCTAATGCATTGATCTAGCATAATGTTATCCTATTTTTCTGGCATTCTGAGCTTGATAATTTCTCTTAAAATAATAATAATATAAATTATTATTATTTTTATTATTAGGTAATAAACACACTGTAATAATATTTCACAATTTCTTTTCAACACCACTCTACAAATGTAAATTTGCATATGTAAAAACCAAATGATTGACAAAAATGTGCTGTTATGAAAAAACGAGTAATAAAACAAGAATATTATATGAATTGTTTGTTGTAGTTTTTTTTCACATCTGGGTAGTGTAGTCGGGTGTACATTTAAAAACAACAGTAACAGTTATGGTCTTGCATTTCTCATAAAAAAACTCCTCCTGTTTAGTTTCCCTTGGGGTTATGGGCAATATTAGCCCTAAAGAAAAACATGCTCGCCACTTCAAAATTCCATTGGAAGAAGAAAAAAAAAAAAGAAGAAAAAAAAAAAAAAGGTTGCATAATCCTAGCACCATACAGTTTTTAATATACCGTTATTTGGATTGTGTACTACTTGGTGTGGATAGTGTGTGAATAATACTAGCTAGCTATAGTGTGGTAAAGGCATAAGGCAGTTGTTCACCTGATAATTTATGACAAATATTAAATTACATCTTACAGAGTGACTTACAGTGCTGGCGAAACTCAATTTGCTGGATTCAGAAATGCAGTGTAATGCATTAGACTTTTCATTGGCCTCCTGTCTCACACCTCCTCCTCAACCAGTCTCTCACACACACACACGCATGAACACTCTGAGTTCATTTACATAATCAAGTTCGCAAAGCCAGTTCAATAATTTGGCCTCCTGGCCGGCTGCCTGCCACAAGCGCCATTCCATTGTTGGGCTCTTATTAAATATCTCACATTCCGTCCCGGGCTGTGAGCCGGCCACTAACTAATTAAGGCCAAGGCATTGGAGGAAAAACACACACACATACACACACACGCACATGCGCACACACAGGCTAGATATCCTTAGCTGTTCATTTACACTTCCCTTTAATATATCTTTTTTAATGCTGGGCTATTTTTTTTTTACATTTTCTCAATTAATTTGAATGTGATGTTTTGCCACAATGTCACTATTTTTAAATGAATGATTTGCAGGTTGAAATGAAAATTTTAGCAGTGCAATTGCACGAATTAATAAAAATGCAGACAGCAAAATAAAAATGGGTCTCGTGGGAATGTATCCTATGAAAAACCATGATGTAAAACATGTTGCTAGTCCTAAATGGCCTTCACTCACAATAGGTTTTTCCACCAATCCAAAAAAAAAAGCAAGGAAGTGAATATAAATTGAAAATAAAAACACAAGGTTATGTGATGCAAGTTAAACTTGTTATAACTTGAGTTTTTACAGGGCATTGCACAAGATTCAAGACACAAAAACATCGGTCGAACAACGATACATGGACACTGGAGTGTTTGAAATCCGCATCTATCAGCTGATTCAATATATATTTGCTCATAGATGGATAAGCTGATAAATGCCGATTTCAAATGCTCTAGTGTCCATCTATCTGTGTTCGCGTTTGCAGTCACATTGGTTGAGTGCGTGAACTAAATTACCATTCAGCAGTGTTTAAGACTTCATTTGGTACTGAAGTCGATACTTTTGACAATGCTACAAGCATGTCAATGCATCGAATGAGTTTAACATTCTAGAACCAAAGTCTTTAATCAAACCAACTAGCTTTGAGGAGACTCACAACATCTCACAACTCACAACATCAGAAAGGTATATCAGAAATCAGAAACAAGTTGGTTCACTTACATTTCTATTCCATAAAGCACTGTGAATGACACCACTGCATTAAAAATTATGGAGAAGTATAAAATGTTAAAGTTGCTGGTTTTATATTAACAAACTGCAATTCATCACATTGCAAACTGCAGCTAATCACATTCTTAGCATGTATTACTCTGTGATTGGTGGAATTTGTGTGCAGCATTTCTCTTTAAAGGTTTAGCAGTTATTGCTTAAAGTAAATTTTCTTATGAAGAAAATAAGAGCGGTTATTACTTTCAGAATCTGCTGTAAAATTACATCGAGTTTTTTTTATAAAAACTTGTTACTCATTTTTATGTAGTTCCAATGTTCTGTAATTAAAATGAAATTTATTGAAATATATTTTATTATTTTGTTTTAGCCATATTACTCAGCATATATGTGTTTCTTTACCATACAACTGCACTAACTTTAATTCTCAATCCTTAGATTTAGTTTATCATCTACACAAACCCCATGTGCACTCACTTCAGGGTTAAATATGGCTGGCAGACAACATTTAGCCTCTCTGAAATAACAATACAGATTGTTTTGGCCTCTGGCTGTCAGACACATGGTGGTAGAGTATTAAAATGAGGCGGTTAAGCAGAGATGAGTCTGTGGAGCTCAGTTCTGCTGGTGTAATGGACATGGAGAGCGCCTGCATGCTGGGACATGAATGCCGAAAAATCGTTGCACGGAGCAG
>CAIGQV010019029.1:7211936-7230873 GCA_903798115.1 Danio jaintianensis | reverse complement strand
TATATATATATATATATATATATATATAAATAATATAAATAATAATATATAAATTATCATGACAGACAGATAGATCAATCTTGGTTTAGAACTTAACATTATATGTGGCAATTTCAGCATCATAACAAAAACTTTGCAAGCTCAGTATCACGAACAAAAGACTTATAATGTCAAATTAAACTGCACAGCATCAACTCCGAAAAGATACCCTTCAGCACAAATTCATCCAGCAATGTTTAAAAACGACTTCATAAAACTGGAAAAGCTATATACAAAAGGCCCCTTGAATCAGCCACACGTCAGTTCACATGGGCCTCATTTTTGGCCGGAGCCGAAGACCATGGGACGCTTCCAAATGTTTGTGTGTATTCAAGATTTAGACCTACATGAGATGTGTTTATATAAACTGTGCGTGCCATTTTTGCACGGCTGCGGCTCCTGTTGGGTTCCTGCGCGGTTCATCCAGTCACACTGTTACGCAAATCGCATTCATCATCCAAAATCAGACAGAGCTAAATGCAGAAAAGCTTTGAAGTTCTGCAAATGAGAAGCACTTGACTGACATTAGGGCAGAGCTGAATGGATGCTGCCACCTCTCTCTGTCTCCTGGCAAACAGCGAGGAGAACATGTCCTTTTTTTTTTTTTTTCGGGACGCTGAATGGAAAGCAATCTGGAAGGGAGAACTCGGTTGGAGGGTCTTCAAAACAGCAATAGTTTCAATCTTGAAGGCCTCCTGAAACAGAGCGGGTCTGTGAGGACAAGCACCTTGTTCAATAACTGCTCAGTCAATGGACTTTTGTTAGGATTGTGTAACGTTGTAAAACCAGGGTCAAAGTCCTCATGTTTCGGGCTGAAAGAGATTTGGCGTTCATAGAAGCGTAACCTGACCCCGAGGAGCTCGCCGACTGAGTACAAAAAGCGTTCGTTTTATTACCGGGCAAATGATAAACCTTAAAGGGTTAGTAAACCCCGAAGTCATTCTGTCAGCTTCTACTAACCTGCATGTCAATCAAAAGTTTTGCCTGGTATATCTTTGAGAAGATTTTGAATGTAATCTAATGATGTTGATGCTTCTATTGGAAGTCAATTCGCCCCCTAAAATTTTTTAAATATATACAATTTGCTTTGTATTATGTATCTGTTTATCCTGTGTTGTAATTAGAGGTTTGTCCTCAGTGTAGTCTGTTTTGCAGAATGTAATATAATTGTAAAAATCTACTATTACTATCATCATGATCTCCTTTGTAATAATATTTAGGTTCAGATCTTTAAACATGTAAATGTCAATTTTTATTTAAAATATTTTAAAAGTTGCCTTTGTTGGTTGGGACTAGGTGGTAATAGCAAGGAACATAATTTCACTATATTACCGTATGTTGCTCTTATTTTTTCAATAAACAAAAATGAACTAAAATTAGACCCATTCAACTAAAAAAAAATCTAATAAAAACAAAATGTCTCTTTTAACCTAAATGTTGGATTCATATTTTGCTACCATTTTTCCTGCCAGTAAGGGTTTGTGCTGGCACCGCTAAAAAACTTTGGAGCATTGCCATTTTATTATGCATGGAAACGTGAATATACCAAATGCGGAAACAAACAATGCCACTAGTTTCAACCACAAGGGAGAAATGTGATATTTTATGCATCATATTAATATTGAGTACTGGGATATAATTACAACAATTTTGGCATTCAGTCATATTTCTTGTTACTCATTTGCATTTATGCTAAACATCTTTTCATAGCAAATGATATAGAACATATTCAGTTAGGCTATTTTTTTACTATGGTAGATGAATATATGCTATGATGAACAACAAAAGCATTAAAGATGAGAAAGTGGCTACAATTAATCTCAGATGGTAATGTTTTTGTTAATGAAAATCAATTTTCATCTGCATTCCCAACTCACTTTTCTGCTACTCTGCACTTCTAATATAAAATTTGTTATATTATTATTAGTAGTAGTATGTGCTGGTGCCACCATCTGTAGAACTTGGAACTTCTCTCAAATGTTAGTCTGAAGCCCTGGATCATAGTCTTGGGAATTTAACAAAACAGCACATTGTGAGCCTGTTTATTACCAGAGCATTTGACAGGAACCCAACAGTAAAAACTGAGAAAATGGGAAGTGCGCCCAAAATTTTCTGCTTTTTGCACCTTAAAAGAAGTCTAAAACTCTGATATGGATTTATTTTTTTCTCTTTTTTTGATCTCCCTCTCAGATGTGATTCAAAATATCTTATCTTTTGTTCCGAAGATAGACAAAAGTCTGGGTTTTTAACAACACAAGTGTGAGTAAAATAAAAGTAAATCAATTTGAATTTGAAATTCAACTATAATGCCTATAGCACCCTACAATGGTGAACATGATTATATCAGTATCATCTTTTCGAGCTACAGATCATGGTGTTAAATACCCTTTTCTAGGGCAACAAAGGTGGTGAATAGATGAATGAATGCAGCAATTAATCATCTTAATGGCCACTTGGGTTCATTATGAGCTTTTGTCCGACATTATCTATGAAGAAAGAGAAACAGCCAGACAGGACGACAGGTTGCGGAGTTCGCAGGGGGGCTCCATATGTGTTGTGAGACCCGGTAGGAGATTTGGGGGAAGTGGCATCATATGTGTGTGTGTGTCCTCAGGAGACTTACAGCTGTCACTCAGATGAAGAAGTGTGATCTCACCTCATACACTCTTTGACACCTGCTGACACCACCCACATGTTTGGCCACACACTCACACACTTTTCCCAGTTTGACAGAAATGTACACACCTGCCAAAACACCACACAAGGCCAGCTAATAGATCGGTGGTTGGTGACAGTCTCCTAAACAAAGCATCTAAAAGCAGAGAGGCCGTTCCGCATAAACCCTGAAATACACCAGAAACATTACTGTGACAATTCACTCAATCTCTCTCTCTGTGTGACGCTGATACAGAGTTACTAATTAAAAATGATCAACTAAATTTAGACACAATGGCTACCCTCTTACACATGCTGAAGTCACACTTACGGATGTGACAAGTACTGGTATATTTAAAAAACACAGGCATGCCGGTTCATTGAGTCATTGTATTGAGGGTCATATACAGATCCAGTTTGTCAGAAACTAACACAAACAAAACAGAAGAGGTGTGTTTCCTTCCATGGCTCTTTTTAGTTTAAAAATTGACTTTAGGATGATGTTAAATGAGGTAATAGGTATTTCTGCAAGCCAACTGTGAGACATTAAGAGTTAGTGATCTTTAATAATATTTTATACTTGAATCAGAAATCCTGATATTTGCAAATTTCTATTCTTAAACTTGTCCCTAGTCTACTAGCAGCCTTGGAAATAAGATATGTTTATATAAAAAAAGAAAAGCCAAGGCATTTTTTTATGTATACAGTTTAAGGCAAAAGTATTAGCCCTCCTGTAAAAATGTAATTCTTTTTCAAACAAAACAACAAGTAATGACATTTTCACAGTAAATCCTGTTATATTTTTTTCTTCTGAAAATAAAAAGTCTTATTTATTTTAATTTTGGCTGGAATAAAATAACTTTTTTTATTTTTATAATTATTATTCAACATTATTAGATTAGAACCAGTATTATTAGATTAGGGTCAATATAATTTTTAAAAAATTCAACCGGGGAAGCTACAAATCTCTTACTGTTAACAGTATTATTAAATTATTTGTGGCTTAAAAAGTAAAGGCTTTTTCACAGCAGCAGTGTGAACTATAATAACCATATTAGCATCCACAAATGATATAGTTCTTTTCATTACAAGTTCACACTTTAAATGTTCAAAGCATGATGAGTTCTGACTGGCTAATTATTGATTATTATTATTATTATTATTGAAATGATTTAAAACTACATCTTTTGTGCATCCTCCTTAATTCTACCAAGGATGACAACAAAAGTAATCTAAAATGTAAAAACAATGAAAATGTGCATACATAATAATATAAATATCAAATAGCAGCTGAGATTCAGTACATTAAAAAAAGACCAATGCAATTCCTGCAAACTATGGCACCTATATTGTCCCATTTGCCAGTGTACTGTATTAGCATTAAATCAGCTGCAGTGCTTTCTGGGTATCAGCTGTTGAAAAGCTCATATTGATCGAGCACAAACTCAGTGATAAAGTGTAGAACTCTTAAAAAAAAAAAAAAAAAAAAAGCAGATCTATGTCTTCTCAGTATGGAAGGACACCTGTGTGGTTATCCATACACAAATCAATGACTGCTGAAGCATGAGACTGCATTTAAACTACATTTAAGCGAAGCGAAAGCATAAATTCCCATGATCCTCCAACATAATATCTCTCACGATGAACATGAAACCGCCAGGCCAACAGTGTAAACGTAAGTCTGAAATAAACATAACCTTTGTCCCGTGATAATGCGAAAAGAGATGTGAGAAACCAAATCTACCTACTTTAACCCCAGAAGACGTGAGCTGTTGGGACACCATAACATGCCCTGACATGTCTCCATCTAACACTTCCTCTCCACCTCATTCCCAATAATTAAATAGGATGCCCGAAAGCCACATTCGGAATTAAATAAATCGTATTGGAGAGAGAGAGAGAAAACGAGGTTGCATATTGTGGTGAAGCGGCGGCAGCTTCTTGATAGACATCAGCCTTTGTGTGGCTTTTTCATTATTCTCAACACAACCTACTAGCGCAGATCCATTAGTGTGACATAGGCCTAAATTAGCGCCCATAGAAATCCATTAGCGTCACCATATATGAGGAGCTCAAGTGCTTTTCTCAAACTGACAAGACGCTTTCTTCATTTGCGGAAAAAAAAAAAAAAGCTGACAGAGAATGGCAACCTGCAAAAGGCTGTTCTGGGGCATACACAATTGCAAAGGTTAACTGACCTTACCTCTAGATTCATATTATTATCATTGTGTGTGTTTATATTTTGAAATGTGATTCAAGGACATGAGCCGAAGACAAGTTTCTGTGTCAACTGATAACAAAGATTCAATTCACAATTAAAATTGACCTTTTAAAGAATATTCTGCATTAAATAACACAGAAAAGGTCACTATAACCCAGGCATGAACCATATTTGAGGTCTTATTGAGAGTTCATTGCTCTGAGTCAGATCTTTTCAATTAAATGGTTGATCGGTTCACAAAACCAGCCTGAATGATTTGTTCATGAATCATTAAAAAGATATAAAAGGTATTACAAATAGCTCACCCAAAAAACAACACGTTCACTGGGAATATTTGGATGTTTGTATAGTAAATACAATAGTCTTTTAAATGCAAATTATGTCACTGTTTTGGACCACATTAGCTTATAGATAATGCCATATCAGCAACATTGGCTATATTCATTGCAAAACCTATACTAAGTATACAATATATAAAATGCAATCATACCGGTTTCTTAATAAACATTCATTGTACAAAAAAAACACAAACAACAACACTGAAAAAGTGTTGTCATATACAATCTTTTAGTTCACTGTAAAAAATGCTGGGTTCCACACAATCGATTTGTGTTGGGACAACATGAAGGAATGAAGTTAACTTATTAGTTTTTACAAATTTAAGTGGATTGAACATAAAACAATTAAGTTGTCCCAAATAAACCTCAAGAATAGTTTGAACAAACAGCAAATGTCACTTTTTTCAGTGTTTGATTAATGATAAATGTTCTAAAATTCCAGCTTTTTAAACATTTACCTAAAAAAATATTTCTATAGATATCCTTAAGACTAACATCTAAAAAACACTTAACTTTATTTTGATTTCACTGGAAATGTAAAGCTTTATATTAAAGCTAAATCTACACTGTAAAAAACGCAGGGTTCCATACAATTAATTCAAGTCATTCCAACACAAATCATTAACATAACATAATCATTAACATAACTAATTTAAGTAGATTGAACATGAAACAATTAAGTTTCACCAAAAAAAAAAAATCTCCAGAATTGTGTTGTTTCAGCTCATTTTAAATTAGTAGTTTGAACAAGCAGCAAAATAATTTGAGTGTAACAGTAACTACAGGAAATTAATAACTAGAGTAAAACAACAACAACTAATAATTCTTTCTCTGCAAATCCAGCACTGATACAGTATATCATAATAACAAAATGTCAGAGAGAAAGGCCATTGTGATTAGCTCATAAACGAGTGGGCTGCTCAGGAAGTGAGAATGACTGAGTGAACATCAAGACCACAGATGGGCTTCTCCAAGAAGCCCAGCGAAGGACGAACAAGAACAACAAAACCACAAACACAGATATGTACTGTACTACACACAGTCAACAGAAACCACACACAAACACCAATTATTTAGCACTATCACTAGTATAACAATCAACACTCTGATATCGCAACCAAAGAACCTGTTGAGACACAAGTCAGCGACTCAAAGCAGGAAGACAGAGAGAGTTTCACATGATTATCATGATTTTTTAATCAAGACTTACAGAATGTGAAGTCTACGCACAAATACAAACACACAAAGTCCTCAGGAAGTGCATGAATGAGGCCACTGTGTACTGCGTGCGTGTTCCTCATCAAGAAACACAAATAAACACAGTCATTGCTCATAGAAGATGAAGAATAGAGGAAGAAAGAGGGGGTAAAAGAGCGCACTCACTCTCTCTGTTTTTGACCATTGATCTTTGACCTTGAGGGGGCCGGACGACTTCCTGCTCAAGCAGCCGGGTCGCTCTCATAGGAAGGAATCCAAACAAAGTTTTGTGCCCATGTATGCGTATTCCATTATGAATAACAACACATTCAATAATAAACTGGCTTCCAGTTTCTGAGTATTTCCACATAGTAGTTACTACTTGATTTTATTTTAATGTGACACGCTAAGAAGTCAGGCAATAAATGTTAATTGTTAATAATAGCCTTCAACTGAGCTAATATTCGTCTAATTATAGTCATCAAATCAGTGCAAGCACTTAAAAACTAATGCAATCACAAATCACTCCTGATAAAAAATTTTTCACATCATTGGTGTAACTAGGGTTTAGGATAAGATAGTGAGGATTAAAGTGGATTAAAAGTGTTATTTTTTTTATTTTTTTTTCCTTCTCGCCACTGTCGCCGCTGGCTTGCTCGAATCGACACAATCTATATTGTGAAAAGCGCTATATAAATATACATTAATTGAATTGAATTGAATCAAATGTAAGACTTTTTTTTTCACTCTGATGAATGTCTATTCACTCAAAACTAAATAAATCCTGAATTAAATATGTTCATCTTATAATGCTACCCTGTCTCTTCAGAACACTTTGATTAAACTGGTTGATTCACATGGATATTTTTTTTTTATCTCATCTGAGTAAAGAACAGAAAGCTTTCAGATTTGATTTTAAATATTGCCATCTGTGTTTCAAAGATTTCTCATGGGCTTGGACAATGAAACTTTCATTTTGGGGTGAACTAACCTCTTTATGCACAAGGAATGAATGAAGAAATTTCCAAGAAACATTGTGATTTAGTACTAAATGCCATCTGGCGTCGCTTTCCATCTGAAATAACCATCCAGGTGAGCTTTTGAGCATTGCTGCCAATCAAGACACATGCACATGAACCTTCCAGTAACAGATTCAGCAGTTTAGTAATGCTTTAACACATACTTTTAACTCAAACAAACATTCAAAATGATGATCAGTTGTGTAACATTTGCCAGCACTGAACTTCAATGCGATACAAACAACAATGCAGCCATCCAATTACAGAGGAGAGGGAAATTTGATTACCCCATTACAGTTGATTTTATCACAACAGCTTGTATAATATGAGAGCTGGGTGTAATTGGGAGAATAAACAAGCCAGGAGAAAATGAAATGAATCTAAGTGAAACTCTTCAGATGACGACGACAGGAATAGAGATAGCTTTACATACACACACAGGCTGTGACAAATGGTTCACGGACAATCGAACACAACATCCCATCATTAAACCTGGTTTTACATCCCTAAAGAGCATCTTAGGCGGGATTGTGCAAGCTATTCTATTTCAAATGTAGTCGACTTTTTTCATCAGCAGAACATAATAAAAGGTTTAATCTGAAAGTGTGTTTTTTTCGTTGAAAATTAAAGTCAACCGGGACTTTGAAAGCCAAAATAAAAGTGCCCCTATTATGGATTTTGGAAAATTACCTTTCATGTGCAACACAGTTCATCCAGCTGAGGTTTAAATCTGAAAGTGCACTGTGTATAAAGTTATTGACTATCAAAAACAAAGAGTCGATAATATGAATTGTCATGCATAAGAATCTTTAGCCATTTTATTGTGACATCTAAACAAAACACTGCCTGTAAGTGTGCTTAAAATGCTTGCATATTAAAGACAAATGCCTATTATAAGACAATGAAAGTGTTTTCTTATGTTGCATGGATACATGTTGTTGGGGACTCCCAAAACCAAACTTTGATCTTTCATAATTCATAATCGGGGCACTTTAATACCCATGGCATGTCAATACAAGTCTTAGAAAGTGGAACTACCATTCTGAACAAGACATTTGCAAACATAATCTGCAATTGGTCCTCTTGCATTGTTGTCGCATGTGTATTATCAGCAGTGATTGGTATAAATTTGGTTTTTGACTCTCAAACTGCATTCTAGGGGTCTTCTAACCTACTTATGATAAACATCAACCACAGCATGGATGACCTGAAGGCTATTTTTTGGGTGAACTAGCCCTTAAAAACAGCATATGTCTGGCATCAGCACAGTGTGTTAGGAGCAAACATCCTGCTACAAAAAGCAAACAGAGAAGGAAAACAGTTTGAGTTATCAACAACATGCAAACATGTGTAAAACCCGAAAATCCTGTTTCTGCAAGACCTCAAGGAATTGGAGGCAAATCTGGTTTATAAACCCTGAACAGAAGCCAACATGACACTCGCAAAACAGTATTATGTTTTTTGACATGTACAAAAACCTAATATTATTTCAAGTGACCATGTAAACACCATGGTAAAGAATGTCAGTAGCATTTTACCCAAGCGGTACATTCGGGTAAACGATTTAATCGACTTCGTTTATCTTCGCACATTCTCGCGACTCCCACGCGTGATTTCTCGCTTATTTACATATTTAAACAATCAACGGATAGCTAAAACAATGCCTTACAAAAGTTGCACGTCAATAACAATCTAGGTTTTTAGTTATAAGCGTAATAAAGCTTTAAAAGCGGTGACTGTGAGTCCACTTTTCACAAATCACTGCTTCAATCTGCTGTAATTTGAAAGAATGCCACAAATGTAGCGATAACAGCAAAAGTGTGAGGGAGAAAAGCGGGAGACTAAAGAAAACGAGGCGTTTATACGTTAGTTTCAAGCGTTTACAAACACTAGCGACGGAGAATGTAAACCACCACGCATCTTAAAACAAACTGAAAGTTCAACACTCACCTTTCTGAGAAACAACTCGCGACGACGGATCAAGATTTCTTGTCCTTTAAACTGCAAGAGTCCGATCGCGTTGAAAGCTTTACATTATTCGTCTCTCAAAAACAAGATCGCCGGAGCTGGAGGAAAAAATAAAAGCGTATTCCTTGAGAAAAGCCGGGGAGGCAGTTTACTTTGCTAGGGAAATCCGAGGAACTATGGGCGATGTTGGGAATCCAGTCGTCGAAAACAATTCCTGTCCTTTTTCCACGCCCTGTAGGCTGAGCTTCAGAAAACCGCCAGGTGCGCGTGAAGTGTGGGTGTTCACGGGTACCTGTGTGAGTTTTTGTGGGATTTCGGAGGAGCAGAAGAGCCCGCGGCTGATGTTTGAGGACACTGGACTCATCTGGACCTGCCCGACTGACCAGAGGGAGCACTCAAACACGCTCTCGCCTTCACGCGCGCTCTCTCTCTCTATTACACTGCTGGTCTCTCTCTCTCTCTCTCTCTCTCTCTCTCTCTCTCTCTCTCTCTCTATTTTCATTCATTCATTTTCTTTTCGGCTTAGTCCCTTTATTAATCCGGGGTCGCCACAGCGGAATGAACCGCCAACTTATCCAGCATATGTTTAACGCAGCGGATGCCCTTCCAGCTGCAACCCATCACTGGGAAATTCTCTCTATTTATGTTTATTAATTTTAATATAAATTTTTTATGTTATGTTGGTAACACTCCAATCCAATGTTAGAATATAATAAAAAATGAAATAAATATATCAAATGGACCATAATATTATTACATTAATAATAATAATAATGATAATAATAATAATAATAATAATTATTATTATTATTATTATTAAAATAAATAAAAGATGGTAAAAAGTCAGTTTATATATATATATATATAAACAAAAGTCAGTTTATATATATATATATATATAAACTGACTTTTTACCATCTTTTATATATATATATATATATATATATTCAGTGACATAAAAATTTCAATAAACAATAATAAAATATAACAATAATAATATCATGCAACGTTGCCAAAAAAGCAATATACAATACCATAATCCTAAATAATATTCTTTGCCAGAAATAGTATTTTCAGAAAAGTGAATGCATGAAAAAAGCAATATGCAACATAAAATAAAACACCAAAATGGAACAGGAGGCTTCAATGCAGTCATATAATAAATATTGTAATTATAAAAAAAGTTTTATTTTTATTTTCATTATTTTTATTATATATATAATTATCAATTAAATTATAAATTTATCATGTCATATTTTTTATGTGGATTTATGTAACCATGCTAAAAAAATTAAATTAACTGGTATTTATTGCAATATTATTATTATTATTATTATTAATTTAATAATAATAATAATAATACAATAAATACAAGTTAATTTAATTTGTGTAATGTTTTATAGTATGGTTACATTTTATTAAATCCACAAAATACAGTATGTAAAATACATTTTCAGGGAACCCAAATTCTTTTTTTTTACTTCTATGTGTGCGTGTTGCCTCTTTCATGGCTGCTGAGTCTGGAGTAGGATATGTCTCTTCTTTTTTATCTTTGATAGTGATGAGACATTTTTGCAGATAAAACTTTTTTGTTTAGCCCCCGGTTTGTTTGAAGTTTCTTTTTCATTGGCAGATCCTAGATCCATCCTGCCTTTAACAGCCTAGAATAAAATGCTTGAAACGGCATTTTTCCAGGGTGGAAGTGGGATTCAGAAATAGTGGTTTGCTTTAACCTTGCTTCAAACACCCTTAAGGCCCCCCATGGGCCCCTGCTGCGAAGCCTGAGCTGGAATAAAGGACTGATCTTTTCCTCTCCCTCCTACAGTAAATCACAGATTTGCCGTAATCTGGCTCATGCTGAGACTGAGATTAAGGCCAGACCAATTGTAAATCATAATCAAAGGACAGATATTAAGGATGAACGCGGAAAATAGTGTTGCGACAATATACTTAAGCCCACCTCTTTCATTATTATTCCAGTGTTTTTGATGAAACATGTTTATGGCTGCCCGTTTTGAAGATTAATATTTGGTTGATTATAGGAGAATTGGGAATAATACAGGTTTATAATAACAACAGTTTCACAAGCAATGTTTCCAGAAATAAATAAAGACAATTCAGTGTCTAAAATAAAATAAAATAAAATAAAGGGTAAAACGGTGGCTCAGTGGTTAGCACTGTCGCCTCACAGCAAGAAGGTCACTGGTTCGAGTCCCGGCTGGGTCAGTTGGCATTTCTGTGTGGAGTTTGCATGTTCTCCCTGTGTTAGCGTGGATTTCCTCCGCGTGCTCCAGTTTCCCCCACAGTCCAAATACATGTGGTATAGGTGAATTGAATAAACTAAATTGGCCGTAGTGTATGTGTGTGAATGAGTGTGTATGGATGTTTCCCAGTACTGGGTTGCAGCTGGAAGGGCATCCGCTGTGTAAAACATATGCTGGGTAAGTTGGCGGTTCATTCCGCTGTGGCAACCCCTGATGAATAAAGGGACTAAGCTGAAGGAAAATGAATGAATGAAAATAAAATAAAATAGCAACACTGCTTGTAAATATAAATATTTAATCACAAAATGATAATTACTTTGCATTCAATATCCTCAAAGCATCAGTACATACAAAATAAATAAATAAAAAATAGTGACAAACAAGAGAAAGAAAATATAATATAATAAAATAACAAACAAATAACAAACAAAACGCTAGCATTGTGAATAAAATAATAACCGCAATATATAATATAAAATCAAATACAAAATTTACAATAAATCTTATGCCATACGATACAATTAAAATAGAGTGAACTGTTGATAGTATTGTAAATGTAAAAATATGTAAAAATTAAATTTTTAAAAGCTTCTAAAGTTTGTGCCAAATATTACTAAAATAACTAATGATGATGGTTGCAGCTGGAAGGGCATCCGCTGCGTAAAACATATGCTGGATAAGTTGGCGGTTCATCCCGCTGTGGCGACCCCAGATTAATAAAGGGACTAAGCCGAAAAGAAAATGAATGAATGAACTAATGATGATGATGATGATAATAATAATAATAATAATAATAATAATAATAATAATAATAAAATCTCTAATGTTAATAAAATGATAAATTAAACAAAAAGTGCAATAATACTCAGATTGCAATTAAATTTTGAATTTTGATCAAAACAAAAAAATTAAATACCACTTGGATTCATTGATGTGCTAACTAGGGCTGAACAATATATCGTTTGGGCATCGATATCGCAGTGTGTGTATCTGCAATATTCACATCGCAGGATTAGATTATTTATTAAAGATTAAAAGATGAAGATATTATTACACATTGTTATTTTTTATTATCTATGCAATTATCTATGCAATACTTTACATTTGATTGATGAATTTAAACATATTAAATTTATTAGATTTTATGCAGATGTACCGCATAGAAGATTTCATCATCCCAGTCAATCTAAATGAATGAAATCTTTCCAAATAGAGCTATTCAAATCATCTGGTGAAATTATATTCATATCGCAATATATATCGCAACAAAACAAAATATCACAATATCAGATTTTTTCAATATCATGCAGCCCTAGTGCTAACTTTGCATGCAATATTGCCCAAGCACAAATACACAAGAACAGTACGAAAATAGAATTAACATAATACAAAAGCAAACTGGTGCTAGTATTGTAAAAAAAAAAAAAAAATATCAAAATTTCTGTTCAACAGAAGGAAGATTTTTCCAACACATTTCTAAGCATAATAGTTTTAATAAGTCATTTCTAATAACTGATTTCTTTTATCTTTGCCATGATGATGATGACTACATAATATTTTACTTGATAATATTTAAGATACTAGTACTCAGCTTAAATTGCTATTTAAAGGCTTATAATAACTAGGTTAATTAGGTTAACTAGGCAAGTTAGGATAATTAGGCAAATCAAAGTATAACAGTGGTTTGTTCAGTGGACAATCAAAAAAATATATATTGCTTTAGGGGGCTAATCATATCTTAAAATGGTTAAAAAAAATTAAAAACAGCTTTTATTCTAGCCAAAATAAAACTAATAAGACTTTCTACAGAAGAAAAAATATTATAGGAAATACTGTGGAAAAACTCCTTGCTCTGTTGAACATCACTTGGGAAATATTTGGAAAAAATAAAATAAAATTCACAGGAGTAAAATAACATTTCTGACTTCAACTGTATAAACTAAAATAAACTGTATACAAAATACTGCAAAACTAATTAAAACAATTAATTTATAAAACTTCCATCATCTCCACTCCTGATGCTTAAACCTTCAAAAGCTTTTACAAACCTTCCCCGATTAAAGCTACAATATTCAACAGCTTGACCTTCATAAACCCTCCAAATTCTCCTGTCATCCACAGGTCGCCGAGCTCTCACGGTGTGTTTGAAGCTTCGCCTTTAGAGGACAGTCTGGATAACACCAGCAACATCATTAATGCGGTGTCTCTTTAAAAAATGTTGTTTTGGACCCCGGTGTGTGTTATTGCAGTGAAAGTGTGTGTGTTATAGTTGGACTGAGTGTCAAAGCTGAATGATTTGAATAATTCATGACTATGGAAATGAGTCTGTCTGAAGAAAAAGAGTGCGGTCTTTGCCCCAAGGCCTGTAGGGACAGAGATGCTTTTTTTTTTTCATTTATTCGCTCTCCTTCGCTCCTAAAATGCTTCATTCAAATATGTAAAAATGCAGAAATGAGCAAAACGTAAGAAATATAACACGCGCAGAGATGAACAAAAAAATATGGGAAAATAATGATAGCTGTCAGGAGAAATGACATGGCATTGTGCCCGGCTGTCTGCAAGCATTGTTCCTGTTTTGTCACAAATATCCCTGTATTTCTGATGCTCCATGTGGAACTGTCACACTTCTTTCGCTAAATGATTGGAAATAGATGAGTGAATCATCAGAAACAAGAGAGCACAGGCAGAGCGGGTCGTTTTGTACTTCACTGGTCACGTTTTGAGCACCGCTGATATGAATGACGGATATTGATTTTCACTCACATGCCATTTTTGTAGACAATTTGACTCTTTTTAAAGATGCTTTTTTGAAGTACAGATTGGCTGTTAAAGGGGTAGTTAAAATAAAAATTTGCTGTTAATTTACACACCCTCAGGTCATTCAATATGTAGCTGTTTTTTTTGTTTTTTTGTCTTCTTCTTCAGTAGAACATGAATGAAGGTTTAAAGTGAAACGGTAGCCCTTGGTAAAAATGAGTGTGTTTTTTTTTTAAAATATCAGGTATAATATAATATAAAACAAAACGAATACCGTGGCTTCTGACAATACATCCTGTGGAATAGCTTTCCACATTAAAAAAATACTATAGTAGTTTATAGTAAATACTATGGTGTTTTTGTGGGTTTCCTCCGGGTGCTCCAGTTTCCCCCACAGTCCAAAGACATGCGCTATAGGTGAATTGAATAAGCTAAATTGGCCGTAGTGTATGTATGTGTGTGATATGAGAGTGTATGGGTGTTTCCCAGTACTGGGTTGCGGCTGGAAGGGCATTCGTTGCGTAAAACATACGCTGGATAAGTTGGCGGTTCATTCTGCTGTGGTGACCCCTGATAAATAAAGGGACTAAGCCGAAGGAAAATGAAGGAATGAATTACTATAGTTGATGTATTATGATAGCAACTATAGAATTATCACAATATTAATTCAAGTGCTTTAATATAGTATGGTTCTAACACTTTAGTATATATTATAAATGATTCTAGTATTTTTTCAAGTGAGTTTCCTGGAATCTGTGGGGTTAGGCTTTGGCCAGCTGAAAATAATTTATTAATTTCAATATTTAATATTGCTCATTTTAACATTTTTTTAATATTTGATGGTTGAACTTTGAGGTGGATAATCTGGCCCCTGTTGTTTACATTTTAATGGAAGTTACTCATATATAGCCTAATTCACACAGAATCACTGACCTTAGGACAAATTTTGTAAATTGATACATTTAAACTACACTTTTAAGACTATAGATTATTTATTGCCATTGATGGTTTAGTGAATAACCTTTAACATCCATGGAACCTTTTAATTCAATGATTTTTTCTATATATTGAAAAATGGTGCTTTAAGATATGAAAATATTCTTCACTATTCACACTATAAAAATTTTATTTAAAGAACTTTTAAATAAATAGTTCTTTGGGGAACCAAAAAAGCTTCGTCTGGAATGACAACACTTTGAAAATACCTGAGTCTTTGTGGATAAGAGTGTATAACAGGTAAAATATGGTTAATATGGTTCTGAACTGTCGTATGCCAACACAATCACGTGGCGCCCTCTACTGTTTAAAATATTATTTTCAACTCAAAATAAAGTCAGTAATCTCAGGGGACCTTTTAAATTGTTAAACCCTCACCGAGAGACATTCAGTCCCATAAAGTACCATTTTACATCATCAGTGACTAATATTCGAGGAACAAGAAACAGACGTTACCAGCATCCGTCCGTGAGCTGCTGAAGTTGGCGCTTGATCCAGAATGGCGGCAAAGACAGATGAGGAGAAACAGTTGCGCTGTCAGTTGGCAGAGGAAGACAATATGCCGTGAGACAGCAAACAGAAGGAGCCGTGAAGTGGGAGGGGGAGGTAAACATGAACAAAAGTGAGCGGGAGCGAGAAATAAAGGAGTTATTTTTAGCGCGCGCGCGATGATTAGATTTGCTTCCCTGTTGCACCGCGCCAAGTTGGTCGGGTGGCTGTCAATATGAGTTATTGCATAGACGGAGCTCTAATCAAAAAGGTGTGCGCTTGTGTGACTGACATGGTCCTGTGTGTGTGGTAGAGACAGAGTGGTTCATGCACGAGCCTGTGAGCGCGGACTAGGCAGTTTATAAATTTCAAATACTCGAATAATTTAGCGTCTGGAGATGTTGGTGTAGCTCGGTGGATGGTATCCGGTATTCCCTGCAGTGCCAGTTTGGTGCAGTTCCACTAATGAGCCATCTGGTGCTCTCGCCATCAGTCCCTCCAGTCCTAGGATCATCACCCAGAATCCTGCACCCCTGCCACATGACGAGGCCTCTTTAGGGAGCGAATCAAGGGTAAAATTTGTTCAATTCAGAAATAAAAAATAAAATTCATAATCATTTTTTAAAAACTCTGTATGTAATGCAGAGTGATTCAAAAAGAATACCACAACTTCGAAAATCGAGAACTCTGCAAAGAAGAAAAGGAGAGTTAAGCTCTTTCTGTCGTAGATTTAAGGAAGCTCTGATATTTGTTAAGTACTCTTCACATTGATTAATTACCCAAGGTTCCATCATGTTTCTTTGATTAAATACAGATTTTCAAAGTTGTGGTATTCTTTTTGAATCACACAGTATATACTGTAGTTGTAGTACCATTTTGTTTAGTGAGGAGGGGGGGGTGTTAGGGTGGTTCGAAAGACCCTCCCACTGACAAAGTCCAGAATTTGGCCCCTATATGAGCTCATTTGTCCCATTTTTGACAGTATGCCATCATAAATTGTGAAAATAACCGATAGAAGAAGGATTTAAGACAAATTACATTTTTAAGTATTCAAAGTTTATTTACCTACAGGCTACAGTTTTTAATATGTTTTTAGTTGGTTTTTAATAAGTTTCTACAGATTCCTAATTGGTTTTTTTGATGATGCATGATAATAAATTTGTATTTTAAAAAATAAGGATTTTTTCATACCTCTATTCAGAATTTTTAATTTAAAATTCTAATCTCATAACATTATTTATAAAACTGTAATAACTTAAGCGCACATTTCTAAATAAACACTTTGTGGTAAAATAGTATGGTAAGCACTTTGACAAAATTTTAGGAAATATTTTTGTTGCATCAAAAAGTGTGGTTATGATCACCATCCAACAAGCTAATGCAGCAAAAATTAGTAGGGATGCTCCGATCGATCGACCGGAGATCGGTATCGGCCGATAATCCCATTTAATGACTTGATCGGTACTTGCTGATCTGGACGATCTCATGAACCGATCGCAAGTGTTTGTTTGAGTTTACAAGCAGAGGAAGATGCATGTGCGCACATGGGTTATACATAAAGCAGCTACAACACATGAGGAGGTAAATGATAGCAGCTAAAATACATACAGATGGGGTGCGACCTCTGTAAATACAGTTTATTGGTGCGACTCGCGCGAGTGATGGTCACAAATTAGTTAAAATACCCCGCAAATCATGGCGACGAGAGTGAATGAGCAAGAAAACAGATCGCGAGAGGCATGTTTAAGGGATTATATGCAACATCCTTCATTTATTCTCTTAGGTAAGGATAGATCTCCTCTTAAGTATCATACTTAGAGGGAAAATCTGCTTTGTGCATTATACAGCTTAAATCATCAGAATCGGTACTCAATATCGGCCGATCACCATGACTAGGAATTGGTATCGGCTGCAAAAATCCTGATCGGAGCATCCCTAAAAATTAGTGCTTAAAATGTCATTAAAATGCAGTATTTGAACCTCATAATTTAATAGAAATTGAGGAGAATAACTGCAAAAAGTTATTTTCAATAGGCTGGCTACGGGCCTGCAATTCACTGGATGTTTTTAATGTAAATAACTACTGCAAAGGATAATACAATTTTAGAAAAATAATATTATAATATTATAGAAATATATTACTTATATGTAAACTTACACCCTATAAATGTAATCTTGATCAAATAACTATACATAATTGGGTCACTACATAATTCTAATGCTTAAAAATACGAACAATTACTAGTCGGCTAAGATTTTTTCAAACCAATTAGTCAGTCTTACTAAATTTTACTTCTCAAGAGGGCCTATACATCAATACTGTGTTAACATATGTTTGTTAAAAATATATAATAGAGTCAAAACAATCCTTAATTCTTTCTGCCGCCAACTTGAGCTGTGAAATAGCAGTTCTCATCATCAACCTGATTACGGGTGATCAGAGATGTGCAAACACTAATGAAGCCGCTAATGAAGACTGAGAGTGGTCCTATGACGAAGACACTGTGCCAAAGTGTCCAGTGTGCTTGATCACATTCCCAGATTATTCCCAATGCAAACAATACAAATATTCAAACAACATTATTCCAATCATTACTGTGCAGTCCTTTTTCAAGAGCCACATCCATTCTTAGCTTTCAATAATTCTGCTTTGATTGATTAATTGCTTGGAGAGGTGCATACACACACATCAACACACACACTCACACAAACAGCTTTTGTTTGTTCAAATGATTAAAACCTGATTTTATAATCTATTACATCAGTATGTGATTGCATCAGATTCATTCATTTCTGTGGTTTTACGGCTGGTTGGCATCAAATAATAGGCTTCACAGAGCGGAAAAATGCAATAGGAAGTTCTGAAATTGTAATTGGGGCAATGCTCTTCCAGATAACCTTCAGAAGTTGGAAATAACACATTTTTTCATAATGGGTTTGTGCTACTGTCCCCAGGATAACAAATTGCCTTGGCTATGGTACGCTGAATAACCA
>CAIGQV010019029.1:7183879-7211836 GCA_903798115.1 Danio jaintianensis | reverse complement strand
TTTTTTTTTTTCAGGAGGATCTGGGTTGTTTATTTGACTAAATTTTGTGATCATAGAAGTCTCTTTTAACCCAATTATTGTAGCTGAATTTTAAGTTCTGATTGTTTTGTCAACCTAGTCTGTTATTCACATCATTACCGAAATTAGGAAATTTTGACTAGTAAACAGATATCACACCCTAATACAACCTGTAATTGCAATGTGTAAATGGCTAATTCTATGAGATCTGTGATTCCTGACCATTGCAGATTTATTTAGGCAATGTTTAGGGATTGATTGTTGCCATTAGAATTACAGAATTCAGAGTGACGAAAACATGAATTGCTCTAATTAAAATGTCACGTTTTCATCTTAAAATATGTGTAATTATAGAGGTAATGAATGTTGGAATGTTACTCAATATACAAAATCATAGTAAATAAATAGACATTATTAATTTTTCATTTTATCTTTTTTTTTTTTTTTGCTCAGCAAGTGGACACACACATGGCATCTACTCAGAAGCCCTCTACTGTGGTAAAACCTTTGCACATTTTTGATTTACATGTCTTTATTACATTTACTACTTCTTGAGTGCCACAAACTCCTCTGCCAGTTGCACTCAAGCAAAATTCCCTTACTCCCTCCTGTCTTTCCACTTTAATATCATCTTCTCTAGATCAGTTGTTTTCAATACTGTGGACTCTGCAGATTTTGTACGTTTCATCTATTTAAAATGTAAAAGATTTTAAAGCTCAATTTAAGTATGGAATGCAACTGGACATACTCCTAAATTATATATCTGTTAAAAAGTCAATTTAAAGAATTTAAAGAAAAAGTGCTTTGAGTAACTACTGGCATATTTAAATATAGCGATTGAGTAATAATGCAAGGTTCCACCTGTTTATAGTCCACCACTAGGAGGTGTGCTCGTCCCATTTGGAAGAGTCTGGTCTACTGCGATACATGCTTGGATATTGATGGGCTCAATGATTTTATATGCTTGATCTGGACCCCACAACCAAACATTCTCTCCTTCACCTTTGTGGCAGTTCTTTTTCCTGGTACAACTGCAAGAGAAAAGCAGGCAAACATGTGCAATGAGCCGTACTTCATTCGCTTTAACTGGACTGCACACAGAAGCAAAAAATTAACACACAAGACCTAGATTGTTCTGTATTTTTTGAGAATAATCTGTTTCAAAATGAGATCTCTAAACAATATCTTGTTCTAATAGAAGTCACATGACCCATAGGGACCATAGTTTTGAGTTTATTTGACAGTAGAAATATCCAACTCTGCTGAAGTGTGTTATTAGTTGTCCAGTCCTGGAGAATATGATGGTTTTGATTGGTAATAAATTCACTCTAACAGACTTACCGGCCCCCTAACACACACCAGCCACAATATGGGTCCTGTTGGGACAAACATGAGCGACAATCTTTTCTCTGCTCACAGACCTGCACTGGCACTTTGGAGATCTACAAAGAAATGGAGGATGCGAGTGTGGATTCTGTTAAGATGCAAAATACATTAAACGTTATAATTGTTGTCATTAACAAAGACTATTGATGATGATACACTGGGCAACTTTGGGAAATGATCCCATCAATGGGCAACCAAGCGAGACACAGGAAAACCACATTCAGATACAATTTTGTGATCATTGTCAATACTGTCATTGACAGTAGCCAAGCAAAATCACTCTGCAGTATTGCCTGGCAACATTACTCAAAGTTGTCCCTGTATCATCAGCAAATGGGTTAGGAGGGCTAGGAACGCAGCAATATGTCATCTGTATTGAAAAAAAATCCTTTGAGTTTGGTTCGCCTAAACAGGTTTCCCTGTTGACTTAACATGATCAATACATTGTGTTTGTGTTCATAAACAAACCTTTCTGCCAGTGGTGATGTAGAAGTGATCCAAACTTGAATCAAATAAGAGGTTTTTGTTCACCCCACCATCTGCACGTTCCCCTGGAATTGTGTTGTAAAAGTCAGTGTGGTTTGGTTCAAGATGCACCTGTGAGGAAAAAGTTTATTTTTGAAATTCAAGGGACTTGCAGGTAAACACACATGGAGTAACACTCAAGTTTAAATCCATTCTTGGGTCTGAATCAACAACCTTTTGGTTACCAGCCCAAATCATCAACAACTAAGCCAGCCCACCACAGCCAGTCAAACCTTAAAGGCCCCTTAAAGAAAAAGTGGATATAAATACCAAACCCTACAACAAACTCACCTTTAAGACGTCTGCTCCACTGGTTCCCAAGAATGCCACAGTGTGTTCGTTCTCCACCGCCACAGCTACAGCTGTCAGCATGTCGTTCCTGGTGTAGATGGGCTTG
The DNA here is from genome assembly GCA_903798115.1 of Danio jaintianensis. Taxonomy (NCBI): domain Eukaryota; kingdom Metazoa; phylum Chordata; class Actinopteri; order Cypriniformes; family Danionidae; genus Danio; species Danio jaintianensis. The sequence continues at coordinate 7,209,510 of CAIGQV010019029.1, read as the reverse complement.
ACGGCTAAAGCATACTCAGGTTTACTGGCTAGTGGAGATGGCAGGAACTCTGCACCACATATATATCTCTTCACCATGTTTTTCTGTTGGGCAATAAGACACCACAATCAGAGTAGCTATAAAAACACAAAACATAGAAGCAGAGCTGAATAAACTCAACAACTCATATCTCTTTTGGTCTTGCAGATGGCTTCATTCTTGGAGATGTAGGGTGAATAAACCATCTTTGGGTTGTCATCCTCCAGAACTTCCCCTGTGTAGCAGGACTCAATCACCTCCTTAAACCTGGAATTAATGCTGCTAAGCGGGTACATGCACAATGCTGATCGCCTGTCCTCCTCATCTGCACTGAAGACTCCAAACAGAACCTTATCATTTAGATTTGACGGGACGATATTCTGAGCCAAAACCTTTCCAGGTTTAGCCAGATATGCTGCTTGCACTTTGTTGAATGTGTTCTCAGTTGTGCTAACGGTGCAGTTGAGCTGAAGTTCGGTGTAAGAATAATAATTATGGTCATTCTCGCAAAGGCGTGCTATAAATGTAATCTTCGTGCTGTCACTTGCGCCAGGTGTACGTGAAAATAGGAAGTAGATATAGCCATTGTCCTTAAATGTGTAGCGAAAATCATGGTGGTATCGATGGAGAAAAGGGCTTGTTTGAACAGTGGAAGCTTCAACCATGTTCTCGAAAACATCCATTTCTCCATGTTCCTGCAGCAACCGAGTGCTAATGAGCTTTGAGCTGTCTGAACTTCCATAGCCCTTTCCCACTAGAAATACACTAAGGTTAGTATTAGTATTTAAGTCTTTAAAATAAGAAATGACCCCCACCACAGTAACAGATTCCTCAGTGCTGGCAACGTATGTCTTCTCTTCTTTGGTGTCACTGTAGTACACCAGTTTGTTCACACTGTTAAGGTTTACCAAAGAGCAGATGCCCCTGAAAAGGCTCCCACAAACAATCAAGGTGCCGTTGGCGGAGTTAACCAAAAGGAGTTTGTTAATGTTGTTCATTTCCTTTGCATCGGTGCACTGCGCAGTGATTGGTGGAGTGCATTGTGGGTTGTCTTTCTTAGGGCCCGTGTCTGCACTGCTCTCCATCTGTAGATTATGGTTCAGCTGAAAGATCCCATTGACAGCTCCAAGGTAGATTCGGCCAGTTTGAGGGTCCTGGACCACATTATTGATGATGGTAGGAGACAAGAACTGTTCTTGAGCATCATCACAGTAAGATGAGCCTAAACACAGCAGCAGAGACAAAGCTCCCAGCAACGTCCACTTCATCTTTTGAAAAGAAAGAAAGAGAAAAACGAGACATAATCACATAAGAGAAGAGCAGAAAGTCATTGCTGAACCACAAGGATAGTTGGATCTCGGATTACCAAAATTTCCACTGCCCTGTCTTGCTCTCTCATTGGCTCTAGGTTATCACCAATATATATTTTAGTCAGAACTCTTTTCACACAGCAGGATATTTAATCCCCATTAGCTTGCCAAATATTTCATGAGTGTTAGAGACACATCAGTTATTCTCCCAGAGTGCGTCTTTGATCATTTACACTATGTGGTAGTGATTTTAGCACCAAGTTGCCTCCAATTTCAGGCATTTGTTGGCAATTTCACAAAAAACTCAGCAAGCAAAAAGCTTCTGCTTTTATAGTGGGAAAGATTGAGAAACACTGATTTGATTTGAAACAGGTGATGTCAACAGGTGATTGTAATTATGATTGGGTACAAAAGCAGCATCCAAGAAAGGTCTAGTCTTTTAGGAGCAAAGATAGGCAGAGGATTGCCAGTTTGCCAACAAATACTTGAGGAAATTATTGAAATGTTTAAAAACAATGATCCTCAAAGAAGGATAGGAAGATATTTGGATATTTCACCTTCAACAATGCGTAACAAAATTAAAAGTTTCAAGGAATCTGGAGGAATTTCAGTGTGTAAAGGAGAAGGGCCTAAGCTGAACAACCGTGATCTCTGATTCCTCTGCATCAAGAATCCTCATTCATCTATAAGCGATATCACCACATAGGCTGTACCACAATACGTAGTTACATTTACAAATGGCAGTTAAATCTGTACTGTGCCAAAAGGAAGCCCTATGTTAACAGTGTCCAGAAGTGCTGTTGACTTCTCTCGGACATGGAAGCATCTGGGATGGACCATCACACAGTGGAAATGTGTACTGTGGTCAGATAAATCAGTATTTCAGGTATTTATTGGGAGAAATAGATGCCGTGTGCTCTGGTAACTTGCACTTCTGTGAAGCACCATTAATGCTGAAAAGTTCATAGAGATTTTGGAGCACAATATGCTGACAATGCAAAACCACATTCTGCACACATTACAAAGTCCTGGCTGTGGAGAAGAGGATACTGGTACTTGACTAGCCTGTCTGCAGTTCCAACCAGTCTTCAATAGAGAATGTGTGGCGTATTTTGTAGCGCAAAATGCGACAACAAAGACCCCATACTCTTGCCCACGTTAAAAGTTTGTTTGCAGGAAAATGGGACAAAATTTCACCTGAAACACTTCATTACTTTGTGTCTTCAGTCCCTAAATGTCTTTTAAGTGTTGTGAAAAGGAATGGCAACATTACAAAGTGGTAAATGCCTTACTGTTCCAACTTTTTTTGAGACGTGTTGCAGGAACCAAAATTGGAATACATGTTTATTTTTGAAAAATAAATAAATAGATAAATAAATAATGATATATATATATATATATATTTATTTATATATTTATTTATTTATATTTAACCCATGCTCTGATTTTGTTTTCTGCATTGAATCCATGCACAGAAATTAATATACAAGCGAGTGTCAGAACTTTTTCCCACATCAAGCATAGACTATAACAGCCGAAGATCACTTTGGTGCACTCCTGTCAGCTAAGAACAGTAAACTGGTGCTAAGATTCACACAATCTCACCAAAAGTGGACAGCAGTTGATTGGAAAAAGCATGCCTGTTATTGCTGCAACATTTAGGGTCAGAATTTGATGCAGAAACATGAAACCATGGACCATTTGTAAAAATATCAAATGTAATAAATATTTTCTAAACTAATAATCCATAATTGTACTATACTAAGAAATCTTTATGATAAAATATGATAAAACTACATTTAAACATCCTACCTCTAAAACAAATAGAGCACATCAAATCCACACAGTCCACTGCAGCTCAGTTTGTGTTTCTCCCTCTCTCTCTATTTGTTTATCTGACTGAAGTACAGACTGATAAAAGTGCAGATTTTCAACCCCCTTGATCTGCAAACATTCTGAACAGACTTTTATGAAAACCAAGATAGGCCTTACAGTAAAATATTTTAGAAAGATTATTACTTTTAAGATTATACTTTTAGATAACCTATATAATCTGTATATCTGTTATCACAAGGCCACTGCTTTCTTCAAATTCCACCAAATATTTGAGTCAATTTTAAATATGAACAGGTCACTAAAAAGCCATCTCTAAACCAGGTTTCGGTGGATTTGGATTTATTTTTTATAATTGAGTACGTTTACATGGATACCAATAATCTGATTTTAATACGATTAAGACAATACTCTGATTAAGAGTCTACCATGTAAACAGCAATTTTTGATAACCTTAATCCGACTAAAGTCATAATCAAACTAAACAGAAATCGAATTAAGACATGTGGAGTAGGCCTATGCCTATTTTAGTCGCATTATTGAAGTGCAGTACAGACATCCTGGCTGAAAAAAACAGCTTAAACCAGCCTGGTCTTAGCTGGTCAGGCCGGGAAATGACCAGCTAAAAGCTTGACTAGTCTAACCAGGCTGGGAGCCAAAACCAGCTAAGTCCAGCTTAAGTGAGGCTGACCAGCTGGACCAGCCTGGAAATGGCCAAACCCTTTTTAAAACCAGGCTGGTCGACCAGCTAAAACCAACTAACCGGCTGGTTTATGCTGTTTTTTTTTCAGCAGGGATGTAAACACCTCAATCAAATTATTACCGTGACTTTTCGCCGCATTTTGCGACAATATATTCCATACACACACGGCTGTTCGACACTATTCTCTGCACCTATCGAGTCATTAAATGACCGTTCTTTTCATTCTGTGTGCGCTTTAAAATTCCATTAAAACAACACTCTTTCACCAGTCCTTATTTCATACTCTCATCCAATACCTCAGTTTGTCACGGGGGCATGAACGAAATGTTCCTGAATGAAACTGAAACTGCCGATCTGCAGTTAAAGTCGAAAAATTTAAAATGAAACACCTGAAATTGCATGAAACATTGGATAGCGTGGTGACAGATGATGTTAATCGATCTATGTGTTATAACCTAATACGGGATCATGAAAGGAACATTCAAAAAGCAACTTATGTAAACACCTTAATCATCTTGTCTTATTCAGATTAAGGCAAATAATTAGATTACTGATGTCCATATGTAAACAGTCACTGTCCTGCAAGAATGTCCAGTGACAATCACATTTCATGCACCTTTTTACAGTCTAATATGACTTCATGCTTCAAAGAATACATTTTGCAGAGTTTGCTAAATGTGCAATTGCACAATAAATCACATATACATAATAACAAATTAAGTGGTCATATGATAGCAGCTCATACTACTGTTCTTTCCTGAATTCTGAAAATTTAACTGTCCTGTTTTAAGATCTTGTTTAATTAAAAATGACTGGGGACTTGCTACTAGTTGAGACTTAGGGACACACAAAATAGTAGAGTGAAAGGTTGAATTTAAACACAGAGTTGGTTATAATTGATAAAGGGTCAATTTGATTGATGGATTTCATTGAGTGTATAAATTTAAGATGAAACCCCACGGTCTGACAAAAATGCAGACACTGCTGCAGAGAAAACGAAAAAGTATGGCTAATAAACCCACAGCGCTGAAAGAGGAAGTTTAAGGGGTTCAAATTAGTCAATGGAAACATTTTGCAGTGCAAAACCGCTTTCTCACGCGAAAGCAGACTAAAGTACATTTTCTACACCACAGACCTAAGCCTTGAGAAATCTAAGACATAATAAGCTAATGGACCTAAAGAAATGGTCCGTTATCTAAAGTGTCTATATTAGCTAGTACATTTAAGGTGGGCTAAATTTTTTTATTAAAATTAAAATTTTATTTGTCACATTCTGTCATGTGAAGTGGATGCTGACAAGGGAGGTGCGGATCTAAATGCACGTTTACTGAGAATGGTCAGCCAAGCAACAGTCAACACAGGGGCAAACTGATGTATACAGGCAAATCCAAATTCGTAGTCAAAATAACAGGCGAGTGGTCAGAAGGCAGGCAGCAAACAGGGATAAACAATAAAACAAACCAAACAGAGCGAGGGTCAAAACCGGTAAGACAAGTCAAGGGAAACAGTATTACAAGACTCAGCAATGAAAGTCTCAAAGTGAGCCGTATATATATATATGTGTAGTGTAATCAGTCCATGAGCAGCATCAGCTGTGAGTGTGTGCAATCAATGAAGACTTGGAGCAGGTGTGTGTTGCATGACTGGATCTTGTAGTCCATATACCGGCAGATTTGTACAGGCTGGATCGCTAGTGACCGTGACAGAGCCCCTCCTCTAAGAGCAGCTTCCAGACACTCCAAATGCAGACCAGGAGGAAGGTGGAGCGAAGGCGGAAGAGGGGGAGGGATGGAGGGCCAGGACCATGCAGAGGAGGTGTACTTGGAGCATAGAACTGCGGAGGGCCTGGAGCGTGAAGCTGCGGAGGCTCTGGAGCGTGGAGCTGAAGTAGATCTGGGGGCTCAGGTTCAGCAGGCACAGGCGGGTCATACGCCCACAGTGAGTCACGAGGCTTTGGTTCAGGGAGCACTGGCAGTTCAGCTAACCCCAGTGGGTCAGGAGGCTTGGGTTCAGGAGGCACTGGCAGTTCCTCAAACCCCAGTGGGTCAGGAGGCTTAGGTTCAGGAGGCACTGGCAGTTCATTCAACCCCAGTGGGTCAGGAGGCTTAGGTTCAGGAGGCACTGGCAGTTCATTCAGCCCCAGTGGGTCAGGAGGCTTTGGTTCAGTAGGCACTGGCAGTTCATATAACCCCAGTGGGTCTGGAAGCACTGAAGGATCACACGGCTCTGGGAGGTCACACGGCTCTGACGGCTCTGGGAGGTCACACGGCTCTGGGAGGTCACACAGCTCTGGCGGCACTGGGAAGTCACACAGCTCTTTCAAGTCACACGGCTCTGGAAGCCATTCGTGGGACTCAGGTGACGGCTCTGGCCTTTCGTGGAATTCGTGAGGATCTGGCGCCCCTGGCATTGCATGGAATTCGTGAGGATCTGGCGCCCCTGGCCATTCTGAGATTTTGGGAGGATCTGGTGCCCCTGGCCATTCGGCGGCGGCTCTGGCAGTGACGGAGGATCTGGCAGCTCTGGCAGTAACAGCTCTGGTGGTGGCAGCAGCTCAAGCAACTCAGGTGGTGGTGGTCATTCTTGTGACTCAGATGATGGTATTTTCTGGATGGGGACCATGGCAGAAACTAGAACATGATGAGACTCAGGACAGGAAACCATTTTCTGAGCCAGCGGCGGACTGGCAGTGACCCTGGACTGAGTTGGCGAGCTGACTGCAGCCATCTTGTGAGCTGGTGACACGGTGGCCATTTTGTGCGGTGACTGTGTGGTGGTGGACTGATAAACTGGAGAGAGGAGTATGGGTGACGCCAGCATAATAGTGTTGGTGGAGTGAACAGCAAGACCCGCTGGCAACAGGTTTATTGCCCCCCCAAAAAACATTTAGGGGTTTCCTCCACCACACCCACGGTGAAGGGGGACCCACTCAGTTTTAATGCCAGTTCAATATAGAACTCCAGTGCCCAGTGGGGTTCATGTAATGGCATTGTGGAGTAGAGTGGTTCAGATAGCCCACCACGAAAAAAGATCATCAAACACAATTCACTCGTAGTAGTTAAATGGGCTACCTGAATAAAGTCCTCCACGTACTCCTCGATCGACCGGGCTTCCTGGCGGAGACGCATAATCTGTATTCCCGCTGGATCCATGTTAGTGGCTGAGTCTTCTGTCATGGGAAGTGGATGCTGACAAGGGAGGTGCGGATCCAAATGCAGGTTTATTGAGAATGGTCAGGCAAGCAACGGTCAACACAGAAGCAAACAGATGTATACAGGCAAATCCAGATTCGTAGTCAAAATAACAGGCGAGTGGTCAGAAGGCAGGCAGCAAACAGGGATAAACAATAAAACAAACAAAACAAAGCGAGGGTCAAAACCGGTAAGACAAGGCAAGGGAAACGCGTCGTAATGTTCACAAACAGTATCACAAGACTCAGCAGTGAAAGTCTCAAAGTGAGCCGTATATATATATGTAGTGTAATCAGTCCATGAGCAGCATCAGCTGTGAGTGTGTGCAATCAATGGAGACAGGTGTGTGTGTGTGTGTGTGTGTGTGTGTGTGTGTGTGTGTGTGTGTGTTGCATGACTGGATCTTGTAGTCCATATACCAGCAGATTTTGTAGGTCAAAAAAATCTGCACAGGCTGGATCGCTTGTGACCGTGACACATACACAGTACGAAATGCAGTGAAATGCTTATACAAATGCCTGTGATCTAAAAAACAAAACAAAAATATTATCAATAAGAATCACAGACGATTTTAGATATAGAAATAGAAGTTATAGCTATAGAAAACAAGACTAAATGTAAAATATTTAAAACGTTAGATATGAAAAATATAGCTATAGAATACAGAACAAAATATAAAGCATAAAAAAATCGTAGCTATACAAACAAATGTACAAAACATAAAAGTGTTTTTAATAATGTGCCTGGTGCATAGAGAGGAAAGAGTGTATCCTACAGGTGGTTTGTCAAGCCCACTCACCTGCATAGAGAACTACACAATATAGGCTATGATGACCTAAAGTGTACATATTAGTAGATAAGAAGTAAGAAGGTGTACTTTTTGAAAAGAAGATGACAACAATGACATCTTTCTTCCTTTATTTCTGAGAGTAAAGACAGGGTATGACATCAAACATCTGTTAAACAAACAAAGGGACTGTTACAAAAGTGTTTGAATGAATGAATAAATAAATAAAAATATGTGTAGCCTACAATTAAAGGCATTTAATGTAATGGTGTGAATTACGTGGATAAGAACAAACTAATTATAATTAAATTATAGATTTTTTTCACTCGAAGCAGTGACACGATTATAACATTGTTGTTACTGTATGTTTTCCTTTTTTTTGTTTTCATTTCAGTTCGCTTACACATTAATACACAAAACATCTGTATTCCAGAAAATTAAATGATCATTAACACTGTATGCTATTTAATATGCTGCCTATACCAATCAAAATAGAGCACCACCCTCAGGTTTAAATAAGCAAGGACACTAGACCTCTAACAAATGTGTTTGGTGTCAGTCTTTTTGTGAAATCAAAACTGTCACCTACAGTAGCGATCAAGTTAAGGTTAGTCTCAATAAGACTCAGAATCTGACCCACCTCACTTTATGGTTAAGTCATTGACATTTTTAAGACTAGATTATAGTATTATAATATTATTATTTTAGAATAATAATTATTATTAAATTTTCAAGTAAATGTGATGAAGTATTTTGTTGAAATATATTGGGGTGAAAATGTAAGCTTTATTTTCCTTATTAAACAAACAGAAATCTTCACCGTCCAAACAATTGCCTTTTTTATAGTTAAAAAGTTTATGGAATGATGGCTAAATTGAAATTTATGATACACTATGTTACAAAACTAACACAATTTGCAATATAGTTAGAAATGTATTCGTAACATAAAATATACATAAAACAGGCAACTTAAGTGTACTTTTACTGTCAAACCACTAGGTGACAGCATATTGCCATTTAAAAAAATGTCAGCAATGCAGACATTTAATAGCAAACCTTTAATATAACAGAGATCCATAACCATGTTATTTAAAAAATAATAATAATAATAATTAAAATCTTATTTAAAAATGTAGTTAGATCAAGCTGTTTAACTACATATTGGCTGTTTTCAAGCCTAATTATTTAAGAATGTCCCATTCACAAGCATGAAGCCCTTGCTGTCAACATTTATAGCCGGCAGCTAGCTCTCTGCAGCTCTTACATGGTTGCCCACTGAAGCTAAGCAGGGCTGCGCCCGGTCAGTACCTGGATGGGAGACCACATGGGAAAGCTAGGTTGCTGCCGGAAGTGGTGTTAGTGAGGCCAGCAGGGGGCGCTCAACCTGTGGTCTGTGTGGGTCCTAACGCCCCAGTACATTGATGGGGACTCTATACTGCTCAGTGAGCGCCGTCTTTCGGATGAGACGTTAAACCGAGGTCCTGACTCTCTGTGGTCATTAAAAATCCCAGGATGTCCTTCGAAAAAGAGTAGGGGTTTAACCCCGGCATCCTGGCCAAATTTGCCCACTGGCCTCTGTCCATCATGGCCTCCTAACCATCCCCATATCATAATTGGCTTCATCACTCTGTCTCCTCTCCACCAATTAGCTGGTGTGTGGTGTGCGGTCTGGCGCAATATGGCTGCCGTCGCGTCATCCAGGTGGATGCTGCACACTGGTGGTGGATGAGGAGATTCCCCCCAATGTGTAAAAGCGCTTTGAGTGTATAGAAAAGCGCTATATAAATGTAAGGAATTATTATTATTATTATTATTTTTAAGTGCCCTTTGGTGGTAAAGCTGCAAGTTTCAATTATCTAGTGCTTAGATAAATATATGTCTAGTGCTCTCCATTTTTAGTCTTTCTTACTCTCTCTTTTTCAGCCATCTTGTCTCACAAGTACCATAGTCACTCTACATGTTCATCACAAAAACAAATGTACAAAAGGGCTGTCTGAGGGAAAATGCTACAATTTAGCACAAATGCTAACGTGCATAATAGAAGAAATTAAGGTTTGCACGTGCAGTGCAAGTGTTTATAGAGATAAAATAAGTTTAATTTAGCCACTATTTATTATTCTGTTGAATGTTGGAGACAAGAAGCCATTGACATCCATAGTAAAAGCAAAATACACTATGGAAGTCAATGGCTGCTGCTTTCCAACAATCTTCAAAATGTCTTCTTTTGTGTTCAACAGGAGAAAGAAATTCAAGCAGGTTCAGAACAAGTGGAGGATGAGTAAATAATTACAGAATCTTTTGGGTGAATTGTCCCTTTAATCATTGTTTAAACTAATATTGCGGTCGGGTCTGTTTATTGTAGAGCTGTTTATGTGAAAGCACCTTACGATTATACTGTGACAGTTTACAGAGAGCGAAAGGGAGAGATTGTTTATGTAATGGCGGTACGTGTGCACTTTCATGCTCCTACTCTTTCAGCTGTTACTTTCTCATCTTTGCTCTTCATCTGTCTCTCTGTATTTATGTTAAATTATTGACTATAAATACACATGATGTTTGGGACGTGTAGGAGACTTCCTGTGCTTTCCTGTGCACCTCAATGAACCCTGAACACAGCCAAGTGACAACATGAACTCAGCTCAAATGCTAAATGAGATGTTTGATTTCTTTTTTTGAATTCACTAGCGATTTTAGGATTTCCAATGACAGGGAAAGACTTCAATGTTTGTTTGGTTAGGACCTAAAAAGATAAAGCTTCATTTTTTTGTGTCATAAAGGTTTCCCAGTGTCCCAGTCACAGAATCAACGTCACTGAGGTTATGATTCTCAACACACTGAATGACAGAGCTATGAGTCTTCTAAGAAACTCGTTTTTAAAATGTCAAACCTGTTGGAAAGTCCACAATAAATTGGAAGCTTTCAAATCTAATCAATCTAGTTCAATCTAACACTCAACTTTTCTTGTGGGCCATTGGTTGGTTTGAGCTGATGTTTTCATCAGCTAGGTTAGCTTACAATTAGCTGATCCAAACTGATCATTAACTGACATTAGCTGGTTATTAGCTGATTTGAGCTTATTGAAGCTGGCTAACTGACCATTAACTCATTAACTGATTCCAGCAGGTCTTTATCTGGTAGAAGCTGGTCATTAGTTTGGTCATGCGGGGTTTTAAGTGGTTGAAGCTGGACTTCCAACTGGAGCTGGTTATTGGTTCAGTATGGACTTCAGCTTGTCCAGGTTGGTCATTTGTTGGTTGAAACTGATTAGGAGTTTGTTTGAGAAGGTCATTAGCTGTTTCAAGTTCATTTTAAGCTTCTTCAAGCTAGTCACAAACTGGTTTGAGCTGGTTATTAGCTGATTTGAGCTTATTGAAGCTGGCTAACTGACCATTAACTCATTAACTGATTTAAGTGGGTCTTTATTTGGTTGAAGCTGGTTATTAGTTTGGTCATACTGGTTATTAGATGGTTGAAGCTGGATGTTTGCTGTTTTTTTAAGCTGGTTATTATCTAGTCTTAGCAGGTCAATAGCTAGCTTAATCTGGTCTGCTGGTCACTATCTGGTTCAGTCTGAACCTCAGCTTGTCCAGGTTGGTCATTTATTACTAGTTATGAGTTTGTCTGAGGTGGTTATTAGCTGGTTCAAGGTAATTTTTAGCTTCTCCAAGTTGGTCAATTGCTGGTTGAAGCAGTTCGTTAACTGATTTGGGCTGATTCAAGCTGATTCAATTAGCGGGTTAAGCTAATCTACTAATTCAAGGCCATTATCTGGTTTAATGTGGTCTTTATGTGGTTAAAGCATTTGTTGGGTGATGTTGGTTGATCCTGGCAATTATAGTCTTAGCAGGTCAGTAACTGGTTTAAGCTGATCCATGCTGGTTCACATCTTATACAAGGGTCCTGCTTTTTTTGACGGAAGGTCCAAAATGGTCTTCTAGTATCCATCAGCCAATGAGCTGTTTGAACCAGTGTAGACCAGCTAGAAAGTAGCTTCCATGTCCCATAACACAACGTTTGGCTTAAAATGTATTTTTTGCAGTGTTTACATAAAGAATAAAACAGGATTGGATAAGCTTAATTACTCTAATATTGAACAGTGTCTCTGTGGCTTCAGTCTTTCATTTGATGACGCACACCACATAGACGCATACGTGTGGAAACCGCCGATTCTCAGCTTAGTTATGGGAAACTGAAACTTTCTCAAAGAGGTTGTGTTTGACCCCCTGGCCTCCATAATCCTTCAGCCTCAACTGCATCTCTCTGTCCCCAGCCACAGCACCTCGTCCCAGGCTCTGGGTGTCACCACAGGGCCTTTGATGGCTCACACATGGGCTGCTTCCTGTGCTTAATGGGGGAGAGGCTGGGTTAGGGCTGCCTCCTTCTGCTCTCTGGGAAAACACTGGGGATGTGACTGTTTGCGCACACACTCTCACACACAAACAAATACACTCCCATAATCCCCATTCAACCCCAGCGCGTCTTCAACCTCTCACACACCCTCACTTCCCTCGGTCATACACACGCATGCACCCTGCAGCAGTTCTCATCACACTTCAGTCTCCAAACCATATGTGACCTTTTGGATTCTGTCCCTCTGGAGTGGAGGTCCTGCTTCCCATGGAGTTCCATGTCACTCAGACAATGGATTTAAAGATCCTTGACATTTTGAACATGCCATCAAGGGTTACCCCAGTGGTCAGGTTTTTAATTTTGCAAGCCTAAACCTATAAAACAAAAAAATAGTAAGATAAAGCTCATGATATTCTCAGTTCATCGGTGAAAGAAAACAAACAAAAGTGAACATTGACATGTTAAAGACTATTTGGATGGATGGATGCAAAAATAGATAGATCAACAAGACTGACTACAAACGTAAAAAAATAAACTACAAATCCCATGAGACTGCATGATCTTGGCTGATGAATAGAGACAGCACGCGCTAAGAGGGTTGATATTTTTGAGTATAACAAAAAACACATGCAGCAAGCCAAATGTAAACTGCTTTGAAAATTCAACGAATAACTGATTTGTAAAAAATATTTTACTGCCTCTTGATACTAGAGCCCATAAACGAAATCTACACCCCTTGTGAATGAAATCATTACGCTTGACTTCGTTTATGTGGCGCATTGTTCCACATATTTCATCTTCATTTCAGCTTTCAAGCCGCAGTCAATCCTCTTTCGTTTCGTGGAGTACCTGCCGGTCAAATCTTCATCATGATCCCGTTATTTGTGACATGACCTACATCAATGGGAGACAGACACGCTCGTGCACGGGCATCCCTCCTTCGCATCTGACGCCATAGCAACGCTATGCCGAATCCCCGATGCGCGCTTTCTTCAATACCGCACGGACACAGAGATCCAGCAGCATCGCGTTTACAGTCTTTCCGCTGATGTGGGATCCGGTTTTCTGCCATTATCGATGACAAAAACTACAAGCGGAGGCAACTAGGTAAGTGTGTGCGCAACCTTGGTGCATTACATCTTAAATTAATACACTCAAATGCCAGCGGTTGATCCTGAATGACGCTATAGCTGCTTTATCTTATTACAATGGCCTTCTAATGATGTGTTGTTGTTACGTTGTGTTTTTTCATTGCATTTTGACTTAATATGTAATGTCATAAACTGAATTTGGTTCACCCTGCTCGTGTAGAGGCATGTCATTAGAACAGGGTTAAACTGAGATTTCGTTTCTTTGTCAGGTAAACTTGTTTTACCCAGGTAACAGCATGTCACTTGGGTGTAGAGATTAGATTGCGCTGTAAATGCAGCATTTAGCTCACAAAATATGAGCATCATTATGGATTAGCTCGTTTACTTTTGAGTAAGTAAAATCAATGAGCCACTCATAAGTGAATAATTTCAATTTAGCAAACATATTACTTACTTTGTGGTTGTAAAACGTGTATATAATTGTATAAACCTATTTGTTAAGCTGTTTCATATTGATTTGTTTTGATAACCGATTTATTTAGATACATTAAAAACAAAACAAATTAACATACATTGTAATTATTAAATTAAATTGGCACCTAAGACTTGGTGTAGCCATTAAACAATGAACAAATCTTGTCATCCACAAGGCACTACTAAATCTGATGACAAAAATAGATACCATAATAACCCATTCCGCGTCACGGTGGCGCAGTGAGTAGCACGTTCGCCTCACAGCAAGAAGGTCGCTGGTTCGAGCCTCGGCTGGGTCAGTTGGCGTTTCTGTGTGGAGTTTGCATGTTCTCCCCGTGTTCGCGTGGGTTTCCTCCGGGTGCTCCGGTTTCCCCCACAAGTCCAAAGACATGCAGTATAGGTGAATTGGGTAGGCTAAATTGTCCGTAGTGTATGTGTGTGAATGAGTGTGTATGGATGTTTCCCAGTGATGGGTTGCAGCTGGAAGGGCATCCGCTGCGTGAAACATATGCTGGATAAGTTGGCGGTTCATTCCGCTGTGGCGACCCCAGATTAATAAAGGGACTAAGCCGAAAAGAAAATGAATGAATGAATGAATAACCCATTCCCCATTGCATGTTGGGAAAGCATTTGTCAGAAACTGGGTGACAAAAAGTGTATTTACAGGACATGCTTGTAAAAGTCTTTAAAAAAAATATTCATTATGTTGTACTCACGCAACAATTCATACTTCAATTAAACAATTATATAATGTTTAAAATTTTAACATTTATTTAAAATATATCTTGATCACCGTGAGTAAAAGTTATGACACTTAAGACCGGAGTCACAGGAATATATTACATTTAAAATATATTCAAATAGAAATTAATTATTTAAAATGAAAATAATGTTCTAAAATATGACCACTTTGATTGTATTTTTAAAGCAAATTTATTTAGTATTCGTGAGCAGAAGAGGCTGATGTCTGGTCATCACACACGGCACCGATGGTCAAATATGCTGTGTAAGCAAGAAGCCTGCAAGGTTTAGAGACACAGTCACATCTCTCTCTCTCTCTCTCTTTTTATTCGTCAGGACGGTTTGTACGTTCATGCCAACATTCCTGTTCAAGTTTGGAAATACGATCCAAGAGAGAGAGAGAGAGGCCATGAGCAGCTGATACATCGCTAAAAATAATTTTCTCTGTGAATTACTCTCCCTAACACCAAGCAACGGGCATGAAAATCTACTAAAGTGCAGTAATTACTCCGGTAAGTGATTACTTATTAATCAAACATGGCTGTCGGTGTGGGTTTTACTCATTTATTTACTGTTCACGTCAGTTAGAAATCAGAAGTAGTAGAAGGAAAGTGTTGAAGAGGTCAGAGGGATTGAATAGCCGTCTCAGTGGGTGGTATCCTATAATAATAATGCTTGTTTTACACAGATCTAAGCAATGCATATGAATTATGTTTTTATGAGAAAATAACGTACTGTAGTTCTTTAATGTACTTGTTACGAGGCTTTACTTGGATATTCACTTATTTAAGAATTCATATCCTAAAGAGACCCAGCAATACAAATTGTTAATAACATAAATGATGGCATGAAGACACCTGTTATATTAGTATGATGATAAAAGTTGTTTTATTGTTAAGTGAAGGGTCGCCTCTTGGAGGCCGACATGTTGTTGTCACATGACCAGGCAAATACTTACTTTTCTGGTAGCCCCATTTTTTTCCTACTTTTGGTTGCAGAATAGATTATTCTTGAATATGCTTTCACACCATATAGCATTATATGCTACTAATATTAGCATTTCTGACTAAAACACTTTCTTTTGTATGTATATGGCAAAAAGTGACCATTTGCAAAGAAAGACAAAACTTTTTTTTCTTCCAACATGGTGATGTATACCTTGTTATGATAATATACCACTTTATAAATACTATTCATGTGGCAATTTATCATATGAACTAACAATGAAACACATATCTGAAGTGTTTGAACTTATTCTTTAATCTTAGTTAATTTAGCATTCTATATTTGAATATTATTCAATGTATTTTAATATCATTTATTTATTAAATAGACCATAGAAGACTACATAATTATACTTTTAATTTAGGGAATTTAAGTGAATCACTTAATTTAGTGTTTCCCAACTCTGTTCCTGAAGACACACCACCAGTACACATTTTCAACCTCTTCCTAATCAAACACACCTGAATCAACTCATCAGAACCAAAGAAGAGACTCCAAAACCTAAAATGAAGGGGTCAGATAAGGGAGACATCCGAAATATGTACTGTTGGTGTGTCTCCAGGAACAGGATTGGGAAACACTGACTTAATTGACTAATTGATTGAATTTTATTTAAATACTTTTAATTTGAGTGGAATTTTATTTTACTTGATTTAATTTTATTTTGAACACTTAATTATAAGTTAGAGATTATATTTTACTTTTATATTATTTCATTTCATTCATTCATTCATTTTCTTTTCGGCTTAGTCCCTTTATTAATCTGGGGTCCCACAGCGGAATGAACCGCCAACTTATCCAGCATATGTTTTACACAGCGGATGTCCTTCCAGCTGCAACCCATCACTGGGAAACAATTTAGCCTACCCAATTCACCTATACCACATGTCTTTGGACCTGTGGGGGAAACCGGAGCACCCGGAGGAAACCCACGCAAACACGGGGAGAACATGCAAACTCCACACAGAAACGCCAACTGACCCAGCCGAGGCTTGAACCAGCGATCTTCACCGTGCAGCCTGGCATTGATAATGTTAAAAAAAACATAGAGAAACACATAATTCCATGTGTGTGAATGAACTAACCTCACATGTTGTCATGTGGAAATGATGGTAATTATGACATGGCATGAACAGCATCAAAACTGTAAAAACAAAACAAAAAGAAACACACATCTGGATATTTGGATGGGTGATCTAAGCATATACTGCACACAAGCTTCAGTCTATCAAAATATATTCTGCAAAAACAAACATTGGTGTCCAGTATGCTGTTGTATAACGCAGCTCTCGCGAGAAATGAAAGTTTGTTGTTAAATAATTTGACTAAGAGGGTACAGGCTCTGTCCATAGAGAGGGTGTGTTAATCTTGCTCTTACACTGATTGACCTCATAGTCAATAATGATTATTGGGAAACTGCTTTCAGTGCTGTCAGTCTGAGCTCAAAGCCTGATGAATAGGGTGGGAAAAAAATCAAGCATTAGTTCTTAACATACTTCCCCAGTCGGTTGATTAAATTAAGAATTGTAAACAATTTAAAAGGATCCGTTTACAAGTTAAAATGTTAGGTATACAAATAAAGGCATTATTTAATTAAATATGAGCTAAATTACATATGTTTTTAGCACAACGATATGATTAGGTTCAAAATTGTTGTTTTGATTTGTGACATTAGATTCAGATATTTTTATTTTGGGGATTGACAGAAAATAATGTGAATGTAATAAAATATAAATATTGGCTGTTTTATTTTATTTTTTTAAATAAAAGTTTGTATATAATCAGGCGATTTTTGTAACAAATCCCTCTATAAAATTCTTCAGAATATAGATATGAGTAAAACTGTGAAGTTTGGTTTCTGTAAGTGATTCTAAATAGTAGATTAATAATCAGTTGATAAAGTGTGTATCTCGAAGTGTTTCGGATGTTTACTTTACATTTGATTGAAAAAAAAAATCACTTTATTAAAAGCCAAAAAGCCTATAAATCCCAAAACTGACAGGTGCATGAAAAAACTGTATTTTCGTCTTAATGTCTTGTTTTTTTGTATCACATTTATCTACATTCAATGATGTTCATATTTAACATAATTTCTTTTTTTTTTTAAATCATGTCCAGGCTTCTTCAGCCAAGTCAGGTGACATGGCCCTGTCTTTCTGTGGGAACGACAGAGGTAGTAACGCCTACAGCGTGGACAATGGAGTCTTGGACAATGGTTGCTTCGTGGACGCCCTCAACCTCGTCCCTCATGTATTTCTTCTCTTCATCACCTTCCCAATTCTCTTTATTGGTATGAATGACCTTGTCTTTTTTCCCTGTTCAGCAATGTGAAAGTGTTGCAGTTTGTGAACCCTTGCAGGGTTGTTTTCCATTCAGCATATAATAAAGATGGCCTTTTAACTGAAAATATGTTATTTTATTTTATTTTATTTTATTTTATGGAATGGTTGAGAACAGTGAAAAGACAAATTAGCATATATATATATTTAGGAATATAATTATTAACGCTCAAGATGATTCATAGTACCTGGATGAGAGTGTGTTATTAGTTTAATCGTTTGTTATTTGGGAATAACACACCTTAGAATGTTGTGATTGACCAATCAGAATCAAATATGTAGTGCTGTGTAATAAACTGCTATATTATCCTATAAACAAACACCTGTTGTGTAATTTCTATGTAGTACAGTTCATTCAACTCCTGCTCTTATTAAACCTAATCCAAATCGATTTCCTGTAGGGTGTAGCAAACTGAATTCAAAATCTAACTCAAAATTGGCAAGGAAGTCAATTTTTAAATTGTAAAGCCCTGTTTTTTTTACTTTTTTTCTGACATACGTTATGTCTTCAGAAGCTGAGGAATCTAGACACATTACAACTAGCGTATCACAACTGTGTATCACAACTAGCTTTGCCAATTCATTATCTATATCGACTCCCTTAAGAGCATTTACTCAAAAGCATCTCAAAATGTTTCCGCCGATGCTGTAACGGTGTCAGTGCCATTCCTCTTGTAGACTGCAAGCATTTTGCCGTACCTCATAATGAAAAAATGTTTCCCAGAGAAGAATTATTACACTGTTAGCCAAAGAAGGGAAAACAAGACAGGCGGAGACAGATACAAAGTGCTGATTAACAAACGTCTAGGAAAAAGTAATTGTTTACCGAGATACACTAGCGAATAATATAATTATAATAATGCAATTATAACGGTTTCAGGCTGTTCACAAGTCTCTGATGTAGAGTTTCAAGGTGGAGTTTCAGACTCAGGTTTCTGCCAATCTCACAGCACACAGGCTGGGTCATGTGGTTCAGATAATGAAAGAAAGATAATTGCTCACTGGACACTTTATTTGGTACACCTTCCCAATACTGGACCACTATTTGCCTTCAGTACTGTCTGAGATATATTGTGACATAGATCCAATAAGGTCCTGGAAACATTCATCAGAGTTTTTGGTCCATATTAATGAGAGAGACATGAAGTTGTTGCAGATCCATGTTGTGAATCTTGCTTTACACCTAAATTCTTATCTCGTCACCCAAAAGTGGCAGCAGATATTCAGACTCATCAGACTAGGAAACATTTTTCCAGACTTGTCCAATTTTGGTGAGGATCTGTGATTTGTAGTCTCAGTTTGATGCTTTTAGTTAACAGGAGATGCTTTTAGATAACTTCTGCTGCTGTTGCACATCTGCTTCACAGTTGGTTGTGCTTTGTTTTCAGAGATGCTCTTCTGCAGTCCTTGGTTGTAACGAGTGGCTAATTGAGTTACTGTTGCCTTTTTATCGGCTTGAACCAGTCTGGGCTGCATTTCCCGAAAGCATCATAAGCCTAAGTAGATTGTAAAAAATGATGCAATGATATTAATGTTTCTTTAAAGCTTTGTAATTTATTTAGTACTAGAAAATCGTTGTAGATCTACAAGTACTTTGGAGTAAACATTAAAGACCTCTTCTACTCATTATCTATATAGACTCAAAAAATAACCTTTGCTGCTTGTTTAAACTGGTTATATAAAATGAGTTCAAACAACTCAATTCTTAAGGTTTTTCTTAAGAATTTCTTAAGGACAACTTAATTGTTTTATGTTCAGTCCACTTAAGTTTGTAACTATAAAGTTAACTTCTAAGTCGACTAAATTTGTGTTGGGACAAGGAAAAGAAGCTGTTGAATAAAGTTGTTATTTTTGTTTTATGTGCACACAAATGTATTCCTTTAGCATCATAATATTTTGATTTAACTAATAAAGACAAATGGATGGTTTTGACTGTTTTTTGGTACCGTTTTGACTCTGAACAAACCAATTTTATCCAAAATATCTTAATTTGTGTTCTGAAGGTTAACGGTCTGCTTTATATAGACTTTTCTTGATTGCTAATTCACATGCGATGACAATTATTGGGTTAATCACTCAAAAAATGACTTGCTGCTTGTTCAAATTACTTATTTAAATTTAGTTCAAACAACACAATTTTTAAGGTTTTTAGGGGGGACAACTTAATTGTTTTATGTTCAACCTACTTAAATTTGTAAAAACGATTAATTTAACTTAATTTATGTTTGGACAACATGAAGGAATTGTGTGGAACCCAGCATTTCTTACAGTGAACGTTCAGGTTACGGCTCTATATAAGATTATATTTCAGCACTTTGGAAAAGGACAGTGACTATTAAGTAACAGAATAGATTTTCACACAATCGCATTACATGCAGTTTTGGGGAATTGCAATGAGCATTCGTAACCTTGCACAAGCATGTACAAAACATATAAGATAAAAGATATGTATTATATAAAAGATATATCATTATCAAACCCAGCCCTGGTCATTCTCTTCTGACCTCTGACATAAACCAGGCACAAAACTGCCAATCAGTGGACATTTTTCTCTTTTTCAGATGTTTCTCTGTAAATGCTAGAGATGGTTTTGAATTAAAATAACAGTTTCTGAACTACTCAGATCATCCCATCTGGCACCAACAACCATGTCACATTCGGTGTCACTTAAACAGCTTTTTTTGCCGTAATCTGATGCTCTTTTTGAACTTCAGCAGATGGTCTTGACTACATTTACGTGCCTAAATGCATTAAGTTGCTGCCATTGGATTGGCTGATGGAATAAAGTGGTGGGAGAGTGTATTAATAATTATTAATACTATAAAATCCTTACGTATGTGTGTGTCTAGGCTGGGGAAGCCAGAGTTCAAAGGTACAGATCCACCATAACACCTGGCTGCATTTCCCAGGCCACAACATGCGCTGGATCCTCACCTTCACACTGCTGTTTGTACACGTGTGTGAGATCGCCGAGGGAATCGTCTCCAATACGTGGGTTTCAACACACGCCTGTGCAGTTTATCCATGTGTCTGTGCCATTTTATTTATCTCTTTGTGCATGAATCTTGCATTGCAGGCAGATGGAGTCTAATCACTTGCACCTCTTCATGCCAGCATTTATGGGCTTCATAGCAGCCACCACATCGGTTGTGTATTACCACAATATAGAAACAGCCAATTTCCCCAAACTCCTGCTGGGTAAGTGTCTATTTCTTTATGCAAATAGGCACTTCATAATAAAATGTACTTGCAGTGTGGTTGTTTCATTATGTAACATTTACTCCTACTCTAATTTAAATAAAGCATGTTCGTTCTGTATGTTGCTCGGTAACGCAATGGTCCAACCATATTTTTAGACATTGTCAAAGTAGTTTTTGCCTTGTGGTTGTGTATGAATATTGAGACCTAATCAAAACCTCTTTCACAGCCTTATTTATTTACTGGATTCTGGCTTTTATCACAAAGATGATAAAGCTATGGAAGTTTGCCGAGGCGAGCTTGGGGGTGCAACATCTCCGTTTCTGTATAACAGCTTTGCTAGTGGTGCTCTACGGCCTACTCATGGCTGTTGAGATTAACGTTATCAGAGTCAGGGTGAGTACATCCAGGCCAATTCATTTATTTGAACATTTTTATTATTTAGTTTCCGATTTTTATTTATTTTACTATAATTTTCTCTAAGCATTTAATTACACAAGTATATAAACAAATATAACATAAACATATTTAGGGCATTTGATTAGATTTTTATTTTATATTTATATTGTCAATATTATAATATTTTATCATTTAGTCCAGTTAATTTATTATTCTCTGCTTAAATAATAAAAAAAAAAAGAATCATTTACTGAACCTTGTGTTACACCAAATCTGAATTCATTTCAAATCAGGATTACATACACACATACGCATACACAAATGTTTTATTTAATATGATATTTTATTGAATATTTCATTGAATATTTTTTTTAATATTTTTTTAATATTTTATTTTATTTTAGGTTTAATTTTTTCATATTTACCTAATATTTTTAGATATATCTTTTTATATTTTATTTAATTTCATATTTAATTTTATATTTTATTTTATTTTGGTTTTCAAGTTCAATATGGTAATAGAACACACATTTTTATCCATCTGTAATAAAAGATAATACTATTTTAGTTACTAACCTGTTAATAAACCTTGGACTTGCACAATTTTGGTCCATATTGGTTTGTGCTGGTTTCATGTTGGTCTAGCTGACATGTGGCTGTTCACCATCAAAACCTTCTTTCTAGTTGACCAAGGAATCTGTTAAACATTGTACACTTCAGTAAACATAAAATCAAAATTTAACATTCAAAACACAACATTCCAATAAATATGCATGCTGCTAAAAATCTGTATTGACTTTCTTCTTTCATTTGCATCTTACCTGCAGAAGTACGTGTTCTTTGCAAACCCCCAGAGGGTGAAGCCCCCAGAAGACTTGCAGGACTTGGGCGTTCGATTCCTCCAACCCTTCGTCAATCTTCTCTCCAAAGCAACCTACTGGTGGATGAACCCACTCATTATTGGAGCCCACAAGAGACCTATTGAGTTGAAGAAGATCGGCAAACTGCCTATCGCCATGAGGGCCTTGACCAACTATCTGCGTCTGAAGGACTCCTATGAGGAACAGAGGGTATGTGCAGACAATCACGGGTTTTAGATAAAAAAAATTCACATCTAAACAATATTTTCATAGCTGATAACATATAGAAGTCTTGGATGACCAGAGTTTCTTTGCTTGTCCAATTCTGACAGCAGAACACAGAGGATCCTGAGAAATCCCCATCCATCTGGAAATCCATGTATCGGGCATTCGGGGGGTCAATCCTCCTCAGCAGCACTTTTCGGTATATGGCAGACCTCTTGGGCTTTGCTGGGCCACTTTGCATTTCTGGGATTGTGGAACATCTGCACAACTCAACAGAGATTGACAGAACAAACAAGGTGTGTGTTTTCAATTGAGAGTGAAAAGTATAATAAAATATAGGTTTTTACGCTCCTGCTTGTGGAACATTACAGTGAATGTAGTTTTATGTGAATGAATAATCAATGTAAATAATTAGTTTAAAATAGTTTAAGGTCATTTTTAAGATGTGTTGTTAAAATCAAAATAAGTTAATGTAGTTAAGTAGTAGAATGTGCTAACCTAAAACTAATTAATGTTAAGAAAAAAATGTATAAATGCCTTAAGAAATGTGTTACTCATTGTTAGATCATTTATAAATATTAACTAATGGGACTTTGGTGTGAAGTGATAACAAAAAGATTCAGAAAAGACTTTTTGCTTCTAAAGAAAATCGGTTTTGATGTAACAATATTTAGATGATGATGATGATGATGATGATGAAGCCTTTATTTTTCACATACACTTTTACATGCAGTGAAATTGGACCCCCCGACCATACACAAACCTCACACATTTCAGGGGAAGACAGGTCAGACGAGAGGTAGCTTTTAGAAAGAGGAAATAAAATACATTTGGGAACAGGGCTCCTTCCTTTACAAAAAAACAGACTAAAAATACCAATAAAAACTTTTTTTTGTAAAGTTGTTAAAATTATCAGTCCCAAACACATCAGAAAGATGGTAAAATATGGAGAAAGATTAAAATAGATAAACACTGAGCAAGAAACTGAGAAACTTGAACTGTTTTTTTAATATTAAATAATTGGTAACACTTTACAATAAGGTTGTATTAGTTATTGCATGTACTAACATGAACAAACAATGAACAATACATTTATTACATTATTTGTTCATGTTAGTTAATGTTAGTTAATGAAAATAAAGTAGTCTATGATTTTGGGCTATAATATTAAGATAAGGTAAGCTAAGGTAAAACTTTATTGTCCCAGTTAGGGAAATTTGTCTTGGGCTCTTGCCCTCAGCCGCAGTCATCACATACATAGAAAAACAATACAAACATACAAAAGCAGATACGTTTAAAAATAAATACATCTACACCCCCACCCCCAAAAAGTTACATACATACCTCCATATATACAAAAAAAAAAATAATAATAATAATATTGCATTAGGCGACGCGGTGGCGCAGTGGGTAGCACGTTCGCCTCACAGCAAGAAGGTCGCTGGTTCGAGCCTCGGCTGGGTCAGTTGGCATTTCTGTGTGGAGTTTGCATGTTCTCCCCGTGTTCGCGTGGGTTTCCTCCGGGTGCTCCGGTTTCCCCCACAAGTCCAAAGACATGCGGTATAGGTGAATTGGGTAAGCTAAAATTGTCCGTAGTGTATGTGTGTGAATGAGTGTGTATGAATGTTTCCCAGTGATGGGTTGCAGCTGGAAGGGCATCCGCTGCGTAAAACATATGCTGGATAAGTTGGCGGTTCATCCCGCTGTGGCGACCCCAGATTAATAAAGGGACTAAGCCGAAAAGAAAATGAATGAATGAATATTGCATTAGTAAATGTTGAATTATGATTAATAAATGCTGTACAATTATTGTTTGTTATTAGTTCATGGTAATTAATACATTAACTAACATTAACTAAGGTAAAGTGTGAACAAATAATTAACGCAGACCAAATTGAAACCATGTAAGCTGCTGCACAGGAAAATGATTACGAATGGACAAAAATACTTGGAAAGTAACAAATTATTGGATTATTTGATTATTCGACTTAACACAGACAATAATGAAGCCACGTATGCTATTAAAAAACAAGTGTCAATCCCAAACACATACCAGAAAGATGGTAAAACAGGAAACTGAGTTAAAAACGAAAACTATGCAACTGAAGTCATGGAAATAAATCACAACTCAGTCACGCTCTCACAGCACTATGATATTATCTCATTTACTTTGGAGGCTGTTTGTAACGTACCATGTTAAATCATTTCGGCTGTTGTTTAAATAACTGTCAGTTTTTCTTTTTGTTTGATTTGCTGCAGATATTGGTCTGGTGGTTACGTTACTAATTAGACTGTATTTATTTTTCCTGAGAGCAACGTGACAGTATTGGAGAGAATGATCTATGGTCTGATATCTTCTGTTTTGCCTTGTTATTTATCGCTTCCTGCGTGATGTCACAGAGGCGTCAGTGCTATTAATGAGAGCACTGTATGTCATTGCCTCGATATGACAGCAGTTATTAGATTTCACACAACATGCTTTTCCTTTGCTCAGATGACCATGATGTCATGTGCGTTTGGATAAATACTCTCTCGGGGTTTAGATAAGGATGAATTCAATGCTGAAAAATTCAGGATGTAATAAAAACTCCGCTGATTGAATAAATGATATCACCGCATTTGTTTCGTCTTGGTGTGAGCACACGTCTACAACCAAAATATCCCCTCCAAAAAACTAAATTACTGTTAAAAAATAATAAATTGATGTTTTTATGGGTGACACAGTGGCTCAGTGGTTAGCACTGTCGCCTCACAGCAAGAAGGTCGCTGGTTCGAGTCCCGGCTGGGCCAGGTGGCATTTCTGTGTGGAGTTTGCATGTTCTCCCCGTGTTGGCGTGGGTTTCCTCCGGGTGCTCCGGTTTCCCCCACAGTCCAAAGACATGCGTTATAGGTGAATTGGGTAAGCTACATTGCCCGTAGTGTATATGAGTGTGTATGGATGTTTCCCAGTACTGGGTTGTAGCTGGAAGGGCATCCGCTGTGTAAAACTCATGCTGGATAAGTTGGCGGTTCATTCCGCTGTGGCGACCTCTGATGAATAAAGGGACTAAGCCGAAAGAAAATGAATGAATGAATGAATGAATGAATGAATGAATGAATGAATGAAT
>CAIGQV010019029.1:7169950-7183869 GCA_903798115.1 Danio jaintianensis | reverse complement strand
AATGAATGAATGAATGAATGAATGAATGAATGAATGAATGAATGAATGAATGAATGAATGATGTTTTCATTAGTGCTGGGCAAAGATTAATTAGGATTAATCGCATCCAAAATAAAAGTTTGTTTTGACATAATATATGTGTAAGTATTATTTATATATTTCATATGTATATGTGATACACACACATACATAAAAACAAAACTATTTTGTTACATACATATTTAAATTTATATATAATTTGTATCATATACGTATATATCTTATAACTAAATCTAAATAAACAATTTCTCAAATATATGCATGCATGTGTGTATTTATATATAGATAATAAATATACACAGCACAGCAATATTACACAGTAATCTTTGCCCAGCACTAGTTTTTATTATTAACATACAATAAAGTGACAGTATAAATGTATCACAGTTAAAATATTAAGCAGCATAATAATTTTAATTTTCCTGCGAATTAAAATTATTTCTTGAGGACTGTCTGACACTGAAGGAATAAATTACAAATTTTATTTATAAAATAGAAAATAGTAATACAAATTAAGTAATAATATTTTATTAAGAAATATTACATTTCACAGTAATGGCTCATTTTCCTTCGGCTTAGTCCCCTTATTCATCAGGGGTCGCCACAGCGGAATGAACCTCCAACTTATCCAGCATATGTTTACACAGCGTATGCCCTTCTAACTGCAACCCAGTACTGGGAAACATCCATACACACTCATTCACACACATAAACTACCAATTTAGTTTATTCAATTCACCTATACAGCATGTGTTTGGTCTGAGGGGGAAACTGAAGCACCCCGAGGAAACCCATGCCAACACGGGGAGAACATGCAAACTCCACACAGAAATGCCAACTGACCCAGCCAGGACTCAAACCAGCGACCTTCTTGCTGTGAGGCGACAGTGCTAACCACTGAGCCACCGTGTCGCCCCAACACACTAATTAAAATAAATAAATAAAATTAAATCATAAAAACTCATTTGAAACCTAACAATCCTCTTATTTCTTTTTCTTTCTTTTTTTCTTACAAATACTATTGGTATGTTTTGTGAAATTTGTGAATTTGGGTTTGGCTTTGATATATCCAAATACTTTTTAGGCTGTCGCCATGTCGCTACAATGTGTGTGTGACAAAATAAAGCCAGAACAGACGTGCATATCTGTTTGACGTGGAAAATTTGCCTTTCACATCACACTATTTCTCAAGCGCACATTGCTGCCAGCGACACTCTGTATAAGTGCCTCCTTCTCTTTATTTTAGTGCGTGTATGTTTGTGTGTGGTTGTGTATGACATCAGTGAGGTCTTAAGTGTTTTTCTGTATTACGTGTGTGTGTGTTCATACTCTGTTTATGTGCTGTCAGACAGGGAACATGACTTTCGGCGTGTACTTCATGTCTTCCACTGAGCTGCTGCAGAACACGTCTGTTTTGGCGGTTCTGCTGTTCCTGGCGCTTGTGTTGCAGAGAACATTCCTGCAGGCCTCCTACTACGTCACAATAGAGACGGGCATTAACCTGCGCGGGGCACTGCTTGTAAGTTTACTGGAAGACAAACACAGAGAGAGTCAAAGACATACCTAAATTTCAAATTCATATTTTGTTGCATATTTATTATACTACAATACAAAAATATTGTATAAGTCAAAATTTCTGTAATTGTGTGTATATCCCAATAAAAAAACTAAACAAAAACAAAACATAAATACAAGACAATTTTTTGTAGGAAGGTGAAGTTTTCTATTCTGTTCTGTCAAAGGATTATATTTTTTCCCACATTGATTCATATTTAGATTATTTATTTCTAGGTCGGTCTAATGAATTATGCTTAATTCAATTTTTATTAATCCATTCTGTACTTCGTTACTCATTTATTTCATTTATTTTGATTTCATTTACAATCCTGTTTAATTTGAGTCTGTTTTGTCATTATAATCTTCTATCATATTCTATTTATTTCTATTCTGTTGTGGTTTGTATAGCATGTCTGAGTCTACCCTACTCTACAATTTACCAATTTCTGTCTGTTTTATTTTTCTGCTTTGTTTTTTTATTTTTGCTCAATTCTGTTATATGCTATTATTTCTGCATTACTCTGTTAGTTTGTTTTTAATTGTGTTAATTCTATTTAGTTTGGATCTGCTCTGTTATATGCTTCTGTTCTGTTCTGTTCTATCCAATTTAGTTCTATTCAGTTTAGTAATGTTCAATTAGGCTCAGTTCTGTTCTGATCTAGTTTGCCGTATTTTAGTCTAGTCTAATCTAGTCTAGTCTAGTCTAGTCTAGTCTAGTCTAGTCTAGTCCTGCCAGTTTTGTTACTGTTAACTAAAAGTATTAAACATTTTATTCAAATGAAGCTGAATTAAATGATAAATATTGATATTTTAATATTTAGACAAAAAAAAAAAAAAAAGATTCTCATGTTCTCATCCTCAAGGCAATGATCTACAATAAAATCCTGCGTCTCTCCACTTCCAACATGTCAATGGGAGAGATGACCCTCGGCCAGATCAACAATCTTGTTGCCATAGAAACCAATCAACTCATGTGGTTTCTCTTCTTATGCCCCAACCTGTGGGCCATGCCAGTTCAGGTAAATACCATAGTCAAAACTCTCCCTAAGCAGACACATCAAACAAAATGCATCGCTAAACAAAAAGTCTCATTTGTGTCCATAGATCATCATGGGAGTGATCCTGCTGTATTATTTGTTGGGCAACAGCGCATTGATAGGGGCCGGCGTTATTTTGCTGCTGGCCCCAGTTCAGTACCTCATTGCTACCAAGTTGGCAGAAATTCAGAAAAGCACTCTGGTGAGCGTAACTTACACCTTTGTGTGTGTGTGCGTGCTGTAAACATGTCGACATGTTCTTAACTTCTTGATATTTTCATAGGACTACTCAACAGATCGTCTTAAAAAGACCACAGAGATCCTGAAGGGAATAAAACTGCTGAAGCTCTATGCGTGGGAGAACATCTTCTGTGACCGTGTGGAGGAGACCAGAGGAAAAGAGCTGACCAGTCTCAAGACGTTCGCTCTCCATACATCAATGTCCAGTATGACAGGCTCCGCCCCCAATCATATGCCCCGCCTTCAATCATAAACTCAGGGTTCCCACAGGTTCATGGAATTTTTGGAATTTCACCGAATTTTAAAATGTGTATTCCAGTCAGACATTGGCTGTGTCCGAAATTGCCTGCTACTCATGTACGTATTACATTTGAATTTAAATTTACTACATGACCAGCGTAGTATATGAATTTAGTGTCGTCCCAAATGGAACACTAACGTTTTTTTATTAACCAAAAATTCAAACCGTTTCCCTAATGATGTTTGACAGTCGCCAAATTAGTGAAGTTAAACTACCAAATAGTATCAGCCATGAGTATAACCGCATTCACCATCGGGAGGCAGCATAATCAGTTATCTGGGAGAATTTTGACGTACTATATAGTATGGAAGTATTGAATTTTGAATGCAGCCATTGAAAGTCAAGGAATTTGTACATGTTTTTGTCCAAGTCATGGAATATTAGGGATATTTGTTTCCATTTATCAAAATGTAATTTTTCTATACCGTATATTTTATGCCATGCTGTTTTGCGCATGTTGTAATGGTTAGGCTATTTTTTAGCTGCATTTTATTCCTTTTCCATTCATTAACTTGCAGTCACTTAAGTCAAATGTAGTCAACAGACTTCCTGTTAACTAAGGCTAACATAGCAGGATAATTAACATTTGAAGAGATTTGGTTTCAAATTGACCACTTCAAAGATGGATTTTTTAAAAATCTGAGTTAAGTTATCCGTTGTTGTTATTATGGTGGCTATTAAAGTCATGCAAAATTAGATTCAACAATGTAATATGTTATTATTTTAACATATTATTTAAATGTTATATTATTAATATACAAGGACAACAGCGGCATGTTTTTCCATTCAATAGATGCCATTTAAATTCAGCATTTTAGTCAGGGAAAAGTCAGAGAATTTGGTATTTGGCTTAAATTGGGAACCCTGTAAAGTCCTACCCTTGATATTTTCCTCCCTCAATCCATACTGCCATTTGCTGAATTGATTGTACATTAGCTAAAGTTTTCTTATATCTTCATCCCCGCAGTATTTATGAATGCCGCCATTCCCATTGCTGCAGTGTTGGCGGTAAGAGATGCACGATCACAGGCTTGATCCGGTTGTATTTTATCCAGTGTGACCATACGCTCTCTTGTTATTGTAGACCTTCGTCACACATGCCTACATTGAGGAGGTGAGGCTCAGTCCTGCCAAGGCATTTGCCTCTTTGGCTCTTTTCCACATCCTGGTCACTCCACTCTTCCTTTTGTCCACGGTTGTCAGGTTTGCCGTCAAGGCCCTTGTCAGGTACGTGGCTAAACTAAATCAGCAGTCCAGTAAAATGTTACTTTGGAAGGATCTAATCATCTGATTGATTTCTGCAGTGTACAGAAGCTCAGCGAGTTCCTGCAAAGTGATGAGATTGGAGACGACAGCTGGAGAAATGGAGATATGTGCATGTCTCTTGAAGTCGGCAAGAAATACAAATACCAAGGGGATGTGAGTAGGCATACAACTTTTCAACACATTTTCAGATATCTTACGTCACTTCCGAGAGTTGAATCTGTTGATGAATAATTTTTGTTATAATATTCGTCAGTTACTTTTTTCACTGATGGAAACTAAATAAATTTTTTTATTAAATGACAAAAACCATGACATTTTCATCAACGAATAAAGACAAAACAAAATGGTTTACAGAGGAAATTTGTTAAAAGATCCAGTCAGGAATAGTTCTTATACCCGAGTTCCTGTAACTATCTGGTGCAAAAGCAAGTTTGGAGGAATATTTGTGGATATATTGTAAATTTAAATTATGTGGCTGGGTTGCCTTGTGATGATCTAATTTATATTTAGTTCTCTATAAAGTGTTGTGTAATGTATTTGGTTTCAGATTAGCTTTTTCTGAATTTTTTTTAATTGATGTCCCTAGATCGGCTTTAAGACAGAAATATTATATTCTGATGAATTGAGACTTTTCCTGCTCTGCAGCGGAACAAAAAAATACACATGGATATTGATGTTAATAATTTTTTTTTTCTAAACACAAAGAACATAGGTTAGATATTTTAAGAACATTAGATAGTACTACATTTCACTATACAGTTGAAGGCAAAATGATTAGCTCTTATGTGAAATTAATTCTTTTTCAAATATTTCCCAAATATAGAAGATGTTTAACAGAGCAAGGACATTTTCACAGTATTACCTATTATATTTTTTCTGCTGGAGGAAAGTGTTGTTTATTTTAGTTTGGTTGGAATAAAAGCATTTTTACATTTATTTGAAAATATTTTTTAAGGTCAATATTAATAGCCCCCTTAAGAATTTTTTTCTTTTTTTCAATTGGTTACCGAACAAATCGCTGTTATCCGATGACTGGTCTAATTAACCTAATTCGCCTAGTTAACCTATTTAAGCCTTTAAATTGAACTTTAAGCTGAATGGACCCTTTTCACAAGCCTGTTATGACGCGTTTAACGCTCATCAGCATCTTAAATCCTTGAAAGTTTTTAATATATATATATATTTTTTTTAAAACGTATGAACATTTATATGTATTTATGTATGTAGTATATCATCTTTGCTTCAAATGACAAAAAACGAATTACCGCTTGTGCGAAGCGTTTTCCCAACTATGACGACTTCCGCTACTGAGAAACCCGGAAATGTAAAAAGTCTATAGTAATATATTGCAAAATAACTAGTGAGTTTATCTACTGTCATCATGGCAAAGACAAAAGAAATTAGCTATTAGAAATTAGTTATTTAAACTGTTATGTTTACAAATATGTGTTAAAAAAATCTCTGTTAAACAGCACTTGAGAAATATTTTTAAAAGAATTGCAATTTCACAGGAGGGATCATAATTTTGCCTTCAATTGCATATAAATACACATATTATCCCGTATATAAGTGTTTTTATACATAAATAACCAGTCATTCTAACCGAGCTAAACTTGACATCATAACACTCTTCGTGACCTCCAATAACAGCAAACATGAGACTCCACACGGTTACACCTCTAGAGAAAACTTTCCCACATTTAGGGGACTGAAACGGGAGCTGCTCATGATCCGGCATTACTGAGCTCTCATAAACGTGTTAAAGAGAATCTTCTCTCGCTCTCTCTGCCCTCAGCTGTTTCTGAGAGAGGGACAAATATATGACAGGATCATAACTACACAATTAAAAGGGAGGGAACCAGAGAATGATGCAGAGGATGGAAATATATATATATATATATATATATATATATATATACTGTGACAGGAAGGAGCAGGAAGGGGTTTCCAAAAGATGAACTGGTGTTAAGCTGGGAAAATGGCTCAGCTCTATGTAAGCGGGAGATCATGATCCTTGTTTTAGGACATGACTGCAGGTTGTGAGAGTCGTGTGTGATGTTTTGTTGGTGAGCACAGGAGTATAAACGTAACCTGCTCAATCATTTTGAGTCGTATTTACCCAGAAAAGCCATTCTCTTGATATAATCAGTTAAATACATATTTTCTATGACAGAATTACAAAATGTATATAATTATTAATAATATTTGTGACCCTAGAACACAAAATAACAAACAAATAAGTGTAAATCTGTAATCAGAGGGTTTAAAAAAAAACTAAAAACTGAGAAAATTGCATGTAAAGTTGTCTAAGTGATGTGCTTCGCAATGCACAGTATTAATCAAACATTTTTATATATATATTTAAATTAGGAAATGTACAAAATATCTTCATGGAATATGATCTTTAAGCTAATGATTTTTGTCATAAAAAAATACACCATTGCCAAAAATACACCCATATGAATTAAAACTGGTTTTGTGCTCCAGGGTCACATAAAATACAAATATATATTAGAATTTATAGAATCAATTATTCATATTATAATGTCTGTATTTATAAATATAAATGTAGCATTTTAGACATAGCTTACAAATATCTGATTAATATTTTCTATTTAATGACTATAAGGACAAAGACAATCTAAAATACACAAAAGTTTGAACAAATTTCAATGCATAGTTTTCAAAACTGTCAAATAATCGAGTACTTATTACGGACAGAGTAACGTGCATTTAGTGTTTATGTGCATAAAAAGCAGCCATTCTAATTGAGCTAAACTTTACGTCATAACACTCTTCATGACCTCCAATAACAGCAAACATGAGACTCCACAGGGTCACGTCTCTAGAGAAAACTCTCCCACATTTAGGGGTCTGAAACAGGAGGCGAGCACAATCAAAAACACACACATGCACACAAAAAATATATATATACAGTTAAAGTCAGAATTACTAGCCCTCCTTAATTATTATCATATATAAATTTTTCCACAATTTCTGTTTAACGGAAATAAGATTATTTCAACACATTTCTAAACATAATAGTTTTAATAACTCATTTCTAATAACTGATTTCTTTTATCTTTGCCATGATGACAGTACATAATATTTTACTATATATTTTTAAGATATTAGTGTTCAGCTTAAAGTGCAATTTAATGGCTTAACTGGGTTAATTAGGTAACTAGGCATATAGGGTAAATAGGCAAGTCATTGTATAACGTTGGTTTGTTCTGTAGACAATCAAAAAAATAATATTGCTTAAGAGGGCTAATAATGTTGACCTTAAAATGTTTGTTTTTTTAAAATGTGAAACTGTTTTTATTCTAGCCGAAATAAAATAAATAAGACTTTCTCCAGAAGAAAAAATATTATAGGAAATACTGTGAAAATTTCCTTGCTCTGTTGAACATCTTTTGGGAAATATTTTTAAAAGAAAAAAGAATTCACAGGAGGGCTAATAATTTTGACTTCAACTGTAGATTTATTCTAATCGATTTTTTTTCTCTGTATTATTGTAGACGAAGGCGATCAACAGAAAGGGCCGTTATCGTATGGATAACTACGAGCAGCCAGTGCGCAGGCAGATGCGGCCCTCCGAGACCGAAGATGTGGCTGTACAGGTCAGACGTCACTATCCTCAACACTCTTTTCTCACGCGCTTCTCGCTAACACAACATGTGCTAAAGTTCATTAAGAGATCTGCATGTTCTCATCCAGATGCCACTAACCTTTCAGTCATGGCTGAACAACAGGCGACTTTACTCCATTTTGATATTTGGGCATTTTTTCATAGTGTTTATTTTGGGTCTAATGTAAAGATACACTTATATGTTACAAAATACACTTCTATGTGTTTCTTTTGGTGCACTTTATCAATTTATGTCTGTAGATATATTAATAACAATACATATTTTCTCAGAATGTTTTTTTTCTCATGCACTGAGCTATAAAAATCTATTTCTGTAGCACATAGACCAAACGTTACAGTTTTATTCACATCTATAACGACAGGGTTATAGTTAATTTATATTAAACATTTGTTTTGACATTTTTGGACTATTTTCTGTATTATGGAGTGAAAAAAGAGATTCCCGGTTTTTAACCTGATTTTGTCTAAATGTTCTGGTTTTTGTACTAGAAATGAATGTAAATGAGTGCATATCTTGCAAATTTTGCAATATTTAGACAAAACATTTTAGAAAACTTGTTATACAATTAATTAAATTTTTTATCAATTAATAATGTTATTTATTGACTGGGAAAGTATTATGATAAATAAATTTTCTTTTACCATGTTCACCTGTAGTTTCTTGCCTTAAACACACACACACAATTTTTTTGAGCAAGTTCTTTCCAATCTCAGCTGGTTTAAAAGCCCTCATATGGGGTTTGTGATAGTTTCTCAGACATGATGGTTTTGAGTTCAGCTTCCCTCTGAGTGTAGTTTGGGATTCTCACGAGAAGAACAACTGGGACAAAAAAAATCAGAGGGACATTAATTTAAGTGTTTATTTTGTTGGGGGTTGGGGGGGGTGTCTTTCTCTGTCTTTTGGTCCCCAGGGGGTCCACTTCCTTCGCCATCCCTCTTGACCAGGAGTGGGATTAGTACATAATTTTATGATTCGTTTGTGAATCTGATTTTTATTTCTGATTCAGATGCCTCAACAATTCCATGGATTATTAAACTAAATTAAATTAAATTGAGGTTAATTAAGGGGTTAAGTAAATATTAAATATTATGAAAAATATAAAAATCAGATTCAGATTTCCTGACAACATTAATTCTTTTTGTTATTTTGAGCAAAAAAACTAATAATGGAGAATGACTGTAATACATAGTTTTATAGCATTTACTATCCTCAACTTAAACAGAAACTAATACCTAAACTAAAAGAACAAATAAATTAAATTAAAAAGCAAATAATAGGTTAAGTAAAAGTCTTAAACATTACAAACCTTAGAATAGCCCTTACTGTTAATTCTTACTCTTTTCCTTAATATTATTTTTCATTATTTTTTTTTTATATATATAATTTTGAAGAGCAAAGAATGTACAGTGACTTCAAACTATTTATATATAGTAAATATTCATATAAAAACTTGTAATTAAAAAAATAAATAAGGTTAGAAAATATTTTTAAAAATTAATTTCCAATTTAAGTTAATTATTTACTATTCCTAGCCACAATAATAACAAACGTTATGACAGTCTAAAGTAGTTATGATACACATAATGCATATGTTATATGATGTTTTTAACAGAAAAATAATAGAAAAATAACAATTTTGCTTCTCTTTGGATTTGGATTCTCATGGATTCTCCCACCGTGACCTACTGTCACATCCGCTGGTTTTGTTATGAATATGTCCTAATCTGCTCTGACATTTACACTCCTTCACTTCAGTCATTGTCAAGCATTAACTCCCAGTTTGTCTCTGTGGTTCTTCCAGATGTTTTTGATTGTTCAGCGTTAGCTCTTTTCCCACTATTCAGTCTACTGTGCCGCTCTGATGGATGCGACTGTTATCGTTACTGTAAATAAACATTCGGAAAACAGCATTCAGAGCACATCCGGACGATGTAAATGTGACGGATGCAGCTCAGATGAAAAGATCATATCACGTGCGTTTCTGCTGCATCGTTTCCATCACACTCAAGCTCTTGTTTGTTCTTGCTTTTGTCAAATGT
Organism: Danio jaintianensis; assembly: GCA_903798115.1. Lineage (NCBI taxonomy): Eukaryota > Metazoa > Chordata > Actinopteri > Cypriniformes > Danionidae > Danio > Danio jaintianensis. Next base: position 7,173,737 of record CAIGQV010019029.1, on the reverse strand, counting down.
CTCATTCAGGTGAATGATGGCTTCTTCACATGGGGAAGCAATTTGTCCACGCTGTCAGATATCAACATCCGGATACCTACAGGTACAATGCACTGCGCTCAATGATCGTTTACTGTCAGACAATCAATGATGTGTCTGTCTGAAACGTAAAATATAAATAGAAAATGTAATATAGAAATATAATGATTAAATATATAAAATAATTAACCTTGAAAATAAAGAGTTGAGTGTATTTTTAATAAAAAAAAGGTCAAAGTCAGCTTTATTGTCAATTCTGCCACGTGTACTGACATACAGAGAATTGAAATTGTTACTCTAAAAAAAAAACACTATATAATAAATACTATATACAAATAAATATATTTATATATTTAAATATAATAAATACATCTCAGATACCAAGTTGCATCAATTATTTATTTATTTATTTATAAAAACTTATACATATAATAAAGATGCAAAGATAATTATTAGACACAAGGAGTCATTGTTTTTATCAGTATTTACAGATTTATAGATTCTAAATAATCTTTAAACAAAATGAATAAATACATACGGATCTTGTTATTCATTTATTGATGCATTTTAAGTAAATTATATATAATTTGAGTAATAAATGTACATTAATGCTCCTAGATACCAAGATGCATGCATTTATTTATTTATTTAATAATTGAATGATTTTGGATATAATAATGATAATAATAATAATTATTATTATGATAATAATAATACTTACTATTATTATTATTATCATTATAATTATCATTTATTTAAAATAAATTATATATTAATTAATTAGGGGTACTTGTTTATACGTTCATAATAAATAATATATTATTATAATAATTCAATACATACTCCTAGATGATTTATTTATACATTTAATTATTTAACTAACCAAATATTAAACCCAAATCTGAATTTTATTGGTAGGTTAAATGTTCAAATGAAAGCCCAATACCAAATAATATATAGCAATAATGCCTAACAATTCCTAATACTTAATGTCTGGGCTTAGATTTAAATTATGATTTAGTGGTTTGACATTCACATAAAATTAGTCAGCTCAGCCCTAACTAGCAGTTGCCAAAACCCCCTGTTCATTAAAAACCCAACACTGATTAACATTCATCTGGTTTCCTTTCTCAGGTCAGCTGACCATGATTGTGGGCCAGGTGGGTTGTGGGAAATCATCCCTGCTATTAGCCATGCTGGGCGAAATGCAGACCATCAGTGGAAAAGTCTACTGGAGCAAGTGAGAACTGACACTTTTTCATTATTACAGTCCAAAACATGTTTGAAAAGTTTATAAATGGTTTACGAAGCTTGAGATTAAAATGCAAAGATGCCACAGCGTTTGTTTTCTGACCCATAAAGTGGATGAATGTTTAACGTGTGTTAATGCCACCAAACACCAGGAGTACATCTGCATGATGGATCCATCAGATGCTAATCAAAGTCTATATCTGTTCAAATATATCCCTCTGTCCATTGCATCTGCTGTTGTTTATGCTGTATGTGCCATTGTACGCATACACAGATGTGTGTGTGAGGGCTGGTTCGCTACTGTATGTCTTCATTATTCTTTACACTGGCTCTGTAATCTCTTGTTTTTTTCTTCCACATCTAGTTCTGTCCTCTGTGAAATGCTCTTCTTTCTGTGAATCTCTCCATCTCTGTGCTGGAGATGGTCTCTGATTAGCATTTGTGAGCAAAGCCAAGCAGATCTACGTTGATTTTTAAGTTCTTAGAAATAATGATTTTGTACAGTGGCTCCGGAGTGGAAGATATTCTGAGGGATAGTTCACCCAAAAATGAAAATCATTTACTCTCACTCATGTGGTTGCAAACCTTTATGAGCTTCTTTCTTCTGTTGAACACAAAAGAAGATATTTTAAGGAATGCTGGTTACTGGCACCCATTGACTTACATAGTAGGGGGAAAAGATACTATGGAAGTCAATGGGCACTAGCTATTAGCATTCTTCAAAATATCTTCTTTTGTGTTCAACGGAAGAAAGAAACGTATTAGATTTTGAACAAGGGCGAGTAAATGATGATTACAGAATTTTCAGTTTTGTGTGAACTATCCCTTTAAATCACAATTGAAAAATGTGAATTGCAATGGAAAAGTAAATGCTAAACCATAGGATTTCTGCAAACAAATGATGCTAGACTTTTTCTGAGCAACAGCTAGTTCAAACCATTAATCAGATAGTCTTGACTACTAAAGAATGTGAAATTTGAGTGTTTTGATTTTCTGAATTTATGATTAATTTAAATAATAACTAATTTAACACCGAAACTTGGTTTCTATTTCTATAAATCTAAAAACATTACAAGTTGTCATAATTACAGTAAGGATAGCAGACGAAAATAGCTTAGTTGTTTGAATATCTAATCTTGTTTTCTTTGTTTTGGCCCCAAAACTATGATGAAACTATGACTAATGAAATGCATTTGATTTATTCTATAAATATAATTCATATTTCTTTTCTTTGATTTTTTTTTTTCTATATAATGCAGTGACATTCAGTTATTAAGGGTGACTTAATGGGATTATTTATTCTATAGTGAAATTAAAATTTGTTTTAATAGTTTAAATTTCAAATTATTTTCAGGAGCCATTGTAATTGTAAAGCCGTTTAGTATATATTTGCATTCAGTTCATGTTAAAATAGAGGAAAACTAAATTATAGGTTGTAATTGAATAGCATTTGGATAAAAATGAAATGAAGTGTCAGTTTGTCAGGCACTGCTGTCTTTGCAAACAGTGCAATAAATGTGTTTTCCAGTTTCACATTCTCTAATGACAGTGACATCTCTCTTCAACTCAAGTACAATACTAATATATTACTAAAACAATTTTTTTATTTAAGCTTATTTCACGCCCCAAAATAATTGCAACATTTTATTTTTCAAATATGCATTTATATTTTGCATTCCCGACCTTTCTAAATTCAAAACAATGAATTGGAAGATTGTAACTCTGCAGTTAAAATGAACAGTCCGAATTATGAGATACAATGTCAGAATTACGAGGTGCTGAATAGAAATGCTGTTGTTTAGAATTTTAACATTTGCAAGAACAAAAAAATAAAAAGCAGATTTAGAAATGTAAATTCAGAAGTCTGAGACAAACTCTGGATCTGGAAAAAATTGTCAAAATTGTGAGAAAAGTTATGTAAACGGATGTAAACAGATCTAAAGTATGTGATACAAATTGAAGATTGTTAACAATGTGAAGATATAAGTCAGAATTCCAAGAAAAAAAAAAAAGTGAATTGTTTCATGAACATGCATATAAATTCAAAATTGTAAAACAGAAACTCAGAATTGCAAGATACCGATTCAGAATTACAAAAAAGTCAGAATTGCGATGCACAAAATCAGAATTAATGTTTCATAAACATGTATATCTCACAATTCTGACTTCAGAAAAAGTCAGAATTGTGAGATAGACATTCTGGATTGCAAGAAAAGAGTAATAATTGTGAGATAAAAAGTTGCAATTGCCTCCCTTTTTAAAATCCCATATCAGAAACGATCTTCCATACTTTAAGGAGATCAGTTCTGGTTCTAATTTTCACCGATCACCTCAAAAGGAGAGTATGTCCTGTTCTTACAGAACGGCTTGTGTCCTGATGCACTAACTAACACTGGTCACGTTTGTGTGTGTGTGTATATATTCTGTTTCTGCTCTATCAGTGTGTGTGTATGTAGCGTTTCTGCTCTGAATATCAGTGTGTGTGTGTGTGTGTGTGTGTGTGTGTGTGTGTGTGCAT
>CAIGQV010019029.1:7123339-7169850 GCA_903798115.1 Danio jaintianensis | reverse complement strand
GTGTGTGTGTGTGTGTGTGGGTGTGTGTGTGTGTGTGTGTGTGTGTGTGTGTGTGTGTGTGTGTGTGTGTGTTTGTTTGTTTCTCTGTGTCCTCTTCCCCAATGGTCTACTCAATCAGGCTGCCTGATTGTGAGATATTCTTCGATGGGAACATAAGGTATTTCACCAGGAGTCTTCACATGCTTACATGCTATAAAACAGCCACACAATGACCTCTAGAAGCCAAAGCAGAGGACATTCTGTAACACTAATGGCATCAAAAAAGGATTTTAGTTAGCCAAATTCAAATATGGTCCACTTTTGTGCTTGTCAAGGTGTGTGACGTATGAAATACTGTTTCCAGGTCCAAGCCTTTACTCTTTTGAATTGAGAAAAACTCTCTCAATAGCCATTACGATGTAAAATCAAACATTATAGCAAACCTTTTACAAAATCATGGTGTATAATATGGTCTCTGGATATTTAGTCTGGATATATTCTCTGCATCCCAGATATTTTCACCAATATTTTATCTATTTCAAAAAGATGAATAACAGTATGAAAGGCATTGAAATAAACATTACAGTATGTTCATGATTTTCGAATGTACAACAGCACATTGTTGGCGTATATATTTATACCATTTGTTCCCGTTTGGCATCTGGTAGAGCATTTTTATCCATTAACAAGAGGATTATATTTCCAGCAGGATAAATGCCTTGCTAACCGCTAACTATTGCAGTGTTTAGAACATTTAACCGGTTTTAACATTTTCTAACCATCCTAACTTGCGACTTGCAGCGGGCACGATATGGAGCTTTCTCATGAAGAATGGAGGTACCCGTTTGCGAAAACTTCCCGTCCTCTCCATTTACATTCATTTACCAATACATTTATCCCTTCCTTTACATTCCTCTGGCTTCGATAAATGGGTGATGTTGTTTTTTTTGTGCGACGTGCAGTGCAAAGTGTGTGAAAATGCTGGGAGTCTTCACCTCTTTTGGACACACTGGGCCTTTCATATACAGATATTGATTTCAGACAATATTTGGTTTAGCTGCTGCAGGACTCCTTAACTTAAAAACACAACAGATCTAGTTTGTTTATACAAGAGGAGGCAGTTCTCCATGTCACAATGTGTAGTTTGGGATTGAAGCCTTTAAAACTGCATTTTTAAAGTATGTTTTACAAGAAAATACTTAATTTTTGGTCTTTTTACTTCAAAATTCAATGTGATTGTTATATTTGCTAGCATTTTCTGAGTGAAAATTTTTTCCACACCACTTTATTTCAGTGTCGAACAAACTGTAATTGCAAAAAAAAAAAAAATTATTCCAAACTTATGCTGTTGATTGAGCAAGAAATTGCCATGTTGGGCAAACAAATCTATTTTTCTAAGTTTCACTGTTTATTCAATGTGTTACATGCGGTTTCTATGTAATTGTGACATTTGCTACCAATTTCTGAGGGGAATTTTCTTTCTACACCAAATTGTTTTAGTGTGGAACCAACTGGAATTGCAGGTTTCCAAGCTCATGCCATTGGTTGAGGCAGAAACTGTAATGTTGAAAGAGTAACAGTTGTATTTCTTTGCAGAAAATAAACTAGAAACGGTGACCAAACACACATATCAGCTCTCACAGTGAAGGCCTCCCTGCATTTGTTATTTAATGTTCTGTAATCTTTAATCGGTTGCTTAAATCCCATCATTAACAACGTTTTTTTTCCTTCATTTCATATCAGAACCATTAGTGTTTGCTGTGATGGCAGGCTGAGTATGTTTTTTTTTCCACTTTTCCATGCTAAATATTCTTTCTTTTTTTCTTTCTTGTCCCGTCATGATTCAGTAAAAACAGGTACTCAGTGGCCTATGCGACGCAGAAGTCATGGCTGCTTAATGCTACTGTAGAAGAAAACATTACGTTTGGAAGTCCTTTCAATAAACAGAGGTGAGGTCAAAAGGATTCATAAACTTAAAAATAATTTCTTAAATTTCTACTTCCGTCAGAACTCAAAATTTTGGTCAATATAAAATCTAAATTGACTCAATTTGCTTTCATACTGAAAATTTGTGGTTCAAATTGTTTTATTCAACCAATCTCACGGCAATTCATAACTTTTTGATTCTTCCACATTTGGAGTGGTGGTGCTTCTCTTTTGACGTCTTTTTCAGCCACAATATTCTTAACTTCGCCCCTCTTACCGTTAGTTTGCTACTAGGGAATGATCTGCAAAAAAGCTCCACCCCCTACTCAATATTCCATTTCACATTTTTAGCATTTTCATTACAAAACACCCACGTTTCACATCACATTCTAATCAATTCTCAATAGATAAAGTCAAATTCTTATTGTTTTCCTTCAGTGGATACCTATATTAATTTGAAGTCACTTTACAGACATATAATTGGTTGTGAATGGAGATTAACATTGATCAAACAAGGTGGTGTGAACTTGTCATTGTGGATTGTAGCTTTACCACCACTTTGAGTTTAAATCTGTCAGCACTTACAGATGTTCTTTTTTAAGCTCAGCGGGTTGAAATTTTTACAACGTTCAGGGCCAGACCTCAACTAAAATAAAACTCTCTGTGGAAACTCCGGGTCATGACTTCGCTCCCTAGAGAGCTCATGTTCAAGATTCTTAAGCTTTGGTTTTTTGAGGAGACGTTCTTTTATTTTTAAACTTTAAATCTGTTGGACAGATACAAAGCTGTGATTGATGCCTGCTCGCTTCAACCAGATATCGACCTCCTTCCTTTTGGAGACCAGACTGAAATCGGAGAGCGGGTAAGACTGTCTCTGGGCTTAAGACCAGCTCTCTGACCTCAGCTGCCGTAATGCTAATCGAATAAAGACCTGTTATTGAAACTACCATGACTATTACACTATGTCATCAGAATCAAAAGTGTTTAACTTGTGTTTGTGTGTTGTAACCCAACAGGGTATTAATCTCAGTGGTGGTCAGAGACAGCGGATCTGTGTGGCCAGAGCTCTGTACCAGAACACCAACATTGTTTTCTTGGTAGGAACCAACTTGTAGTGTCTTTCCTCCACCCTGAATAAGTGATATGCCACATGATTGAAATGTTATGAATGACCGCAGCTTTTAATTTGATTTTAGAGGTACTCCCAAGTTGAGATTTCTTAACTGACACATGATAGCACAGGGTACGTTGTGGCAGCGATAGCAGAAAACACAGTGATGTGTAAGGACTGTTATTGGATTACTGGACATAACTACACACCCTTCTGGACAGGATCGTGAATTCATCTCATTCCTATTATCTTTCATCTAAGTGACGTTATGTCTCACATCCTAGAAAGTCATTGGGGTTGATTTAATGTCATTTCAAATTCAAAGTGCCTTTGATTACTATTGAAATAGTTACTGTTTTATTATGAGCATTTTTATTGGCATCAATGATTTTATGAAGACACCTTTAACACATCTAAAACCTTTCACATTTTGCCCCTTTTTTAAACCAAAAATCATACAGGTGCTGAAAATCCTTGAAAATGCTTGAATTTTAATCTACTGTTTTTAAGGTTGGAGAAATGCTTAGATTTTGGATAAAGTGCTTGAAACTGCTTGAAAATGTAATTTGTTTTGCTTTCATAATAATTTGTTTAACTAAATAGATCATATTTGTTAACTTTTTAAATAAAATTAAATAAATATTTCTGCTTTTTCATAACATGGAAATTCTGTAGTCTGCACATGTGCCTGTAGCATAGTGTTTACTTTTTTATTATCTGGGCCATTTGAAATTAAAATAATTATGAATTTAAGATGACTGATACATGAAAGACATGTTTAAGATGTGAGGAATTTACATATAAGAGAGTAAACGACAGTAATTTAATGTTGGGCTTGGGCCAAACATGCCATCAAAGGTTTTACTTCGAATACTATACTATAACAAATAGCATCTTATATAATGTAATGAGGTTTGTAAATGTGTGTAAATATGTAATTTGCCACACTTGTAAAGTGCTGAAAAAGTTTGAAAATGCACCTGATAATTGCTTGAAACGTGCTTAAATTTGACTTCGGAAAAGTTGTAAGAACCCTGAACCCCCTTTTGGAACCTTTATTTTTAGTAGTGTCACAGATGGTTCTTTTAAGAACTCAAAGGTTCATTGAACAGGCCTGTTTTGTGGCATATCATTTTGAACCATAATCTTTAAGAGTTTAATGTTGTCTCAAGTAGAAGCAATGATTAAGTAAAGCTTCGTGACCCATCTCAGTTTAACAAGTCTCATACTAATTTGAAGCAATGCTAACTCTGCTATGCTAATTTGAAACAATGCTAACACTATTTTGGTTTACCTACCTACAGGATGACCCTTTCTCCGCCCTGGACATCCACCTCAGTGATCATCTAATGCAGGAAGGGATTCTCAAGTTCCTTCAGGACGACAAACGCACAGTAGTCTTGGTCACCCATAAGCTGCAGTACCTCATCCATGCTGATTGGGTAATCACTTGGGTTCATATATCTCTATTTGATCCGAAAAAGATGGTTGTTTTGATTAATTACGATCTCTCTTAAAGATAGTAATCAAAAACAAAAATGAAAACTGACTTACTTTTTGTGCATGGTAGATCATAGCCATGAAGGACGGTTCAGTGCTGAGAGAGGGAACACTGAAGGATATCCAGACTCATGATGTGGAACTCTACGAGCACTGGAAGACCCTGATGAACAGACAAGATCAAGAGCTTGAAAAGGTCATTCTGCTTTAAATCACCACTCTTCTTATTATGATAATTATCAACACAATTAGGGTCTAAGATAAGAATAAAATGGCATTTACTATCCTCCCCTCATTCATGTTTAACCTATTTAGAATTCCTCGATCTACTCATTATCAACAATATAATAAAAAAAACTGATTAAAGAATGTCTGTTTTCTAATCATTTTTTGTCAGAAGTGTATAGGGTTGCTAGCATTATTATGTAATAATGTAAGCCTATTGTTTCTGAGCAGCAATTATAAATCTGATGATTCAATTTGAAAAAAAGTGCAGTTTGCCTTTATTTCCTTAAAGGTACCAGGAAGTGCTTTGAAATGTGCATTTTTATTTGATGTTTGGTGTAATCTCAACCGAAACACGAAGAGAGGGTGGGACATAGAGTAGTTCCTCCCTTTTGTATAAAACAGTCAATAGTGTTTTGCTTTATCACCGCTCTGCCAGTGAGGGTGGCTGAGCTCAAGCGCATCAAATGTGAAGCATCTTAAAGGGGCGGGGCATGTCACATATTAGAGAGCATTTGATTGGTCAGAATATTTGATGAGAAACTGAAGTATGAGGTGACGGGAAAAAAACGTTGATCCATTTAGGCGGAACTGACAAAATGCAAGCCTTACATGTTTATATCGGTTTTATATCTTCTAAACACAAATTTTGTCAGTGTTTTGGAGCACACTAGCTTACAGTGATCCTGAAGACTGACAATTCTGATACTAACACCTAAAAAACTTTATTTTAATTTCATGGGACCTTTAAGTTGCAATGTCTGATAGATAAAAAAAGATGTGATGTTTTATTCATAGTTATTACAGGTATACAAAAGAATATCACCAGCAAAACACAATCAAATAAAGACCTCAGAAATGATAGATTTGAGAATATGTTTAAGATCGATAAATGTACTGGGGAATTGAGCTTTTACAATGGCAGTGATAATGAAATAATCTGCTCAGTTTTAACCCTTTCAAGTTCCAAAAATGGAAACATTTATTTTATTATTTTTATTTTGTTAAAATTATAATTATAGATTCATCTATTTTAAATATATAAGTCTGGGTCAGTAAAGACCCAAATTTGTAATAATAATTGGCAAAACATTCATGCATTTAAGAGTTAAAACAAATTAATTGTGAGAAAGCACATCTGAACAGACACTAGTTTTGAAAAAGGTTTTTTTTTTTTAATGGATTTTTGTTCCTTTGTTTCAGGATACCGAACTGGAGAGTCAGACCACTCTGGAGAGGAAGACTTTAAGAAGAGCGTTCTATTCCAGAGAGGCAAAGAACCATGTTGACGATGAGGATGAAGGTAACTGTTGTAAACTTTTCAACACAAACACTGAAAAATGGTCTTGACATCTTTTTTTTCCTCCATTCCATAGAGGAGGAAGTGGAAGAGGAAGACGACGACAACATGTCTACCACAACAAGCCGCCGTTCCAAGATCCCATGGAAGATGTGCTGCTGCTATCTCTCCTCAGGCGGCTTCCTCATGGTCTTTCTGATGGTGTCATCCAAGTTGGCCAAGCACTCGGTTATGGTGGCCATCGACTATTGGCTTGCAGCTTGGACATCCTCAAACCCTCACAACCAAAGTTTTGTCAATTCTTCTGTCAATTACACACAGAATGATGATGCCACACAGATTGCAGAGGTGATGAATCAACCTTTTTATTTTTAAAATGTTTCCTTTAACTATATTTTTACAGTTTTTGCATATTTTTCAGCATCGTTCCTATGTGCCTGTGTTTATTATCCTGTGTGCGGCGGCAATAGCACTCTGCCTCATCACTTCTTTAACTGTAGAGTTTCTTGGAGTGGCTGCAGCTACAAACCTTCATCACAATCTACTCAATAAGATCATTCATGCTCCCATCAGGTGCTTGCTCATTATTATGAACAATATTAACATCATTTAAAGGGTTAGTTCACCCAGAAATGAAAATTTTGTTATTAATTAGTCAATCTTCTAAGACCTTCATTTATCTTCACAACACAAATGAAGATATTTTAGATAAAATCTGAGAGCTCTCTCATCCTCTAGAGACAGCAAAGGACCCGAGACAAAAAAGGAACCAAAACATTCAATGCGACTTCAGTGGTTCAACTGTAATCATACGAAACTCCAAGAAAAAAATTTTGTGCATAAAAACTACTTTGTTCACCTCTGTCTTCTCTTCTTCGTGAACAAAGTGCATTTTTGATGCACACAAATGTTCTTGGAGCTTCATATGATTATAGTTGAACCACTGAAGTCACATGGAATGTTTTGAGAATGTTTTTGGATGCTTTTTTGGACTTTGAATGTCTCAGGACCCTTGCTGTCTATGGAGTGTCAGAGAACTCCTGGATTTCATCTAAAATGTCCTAATTTGTGTTTCAAAGATGAACAAAAATGTCTTCAGGGATTATAATGACATAAGTAATGAGTAATTGATAATAGATTTTTTTTTGGGGGGGTGAACTGACCCTTTAACATGGACATTATTATAAAATGTCCTTTTACTCCATTGTTAGATTCTTTGATGTCACCCCACTCGGGCAAATCCTGAATCGTTTCTCAGCAGACACCAACATCATCGATCAGGTGAGAGAAAGAACGGCAGACAAAAAGAGTCAAGTGTGAAGTACGTCGGTTTCATTTTAAACACCCTTGAGACGAGCAGCCTTGGGTTTACACACAAGCATGTGACCTCGGTCAACATTATCATATTAATGAGACGAGGAATGTGACATATGCGTGTTAATGTGCGTCTTTTTTCCTTCTCTCTCCACAGCACATTCCCCCAACACTAGAGTCTCTCACTCGCTCGACTCTACTCTGTCTATCGGCGATCGGGGTCATTGCTTTTGTCACCCCTGCCTTCCTCATTGCACTGGTGCCCCTCGCTGTGGCCTTCTACTTCATACAGAAATACTTCCGGGTTGCTTCCAAGTAAATATAAACACACTTAAAAATAAATTTAGCTTGACTCAAATGAACAGTGGTTCCACACATTGGATTAAAACTACTTAAATGCTTTGTATAGGGTAAATTTGATGGAATTGATTAAATCCAACCCTAACACCAAATCGACTAATTCAGGAACATGTTTTTTGGTATAATAAGTAATCAAACTGCATCTTCCAATGAAAATGAGAATTCACTTTTGAGGCAAAGCCTACATTTTAAAATCCAGTGCAGAATTGGTAAATAAGACCAACATCCAGCATTTTTTTTCATATTCCACTAATCCTTTATATTCAGATACACAGTAAGTAAATATATAAAAAATACTTCGATTTTATCGTGACTTTATGCCAATTGTGTTCTTGTTAGCATGTCCACCCCCCAAGCATATGCTCTACACCATAAAAACACCACTATAACAAACTGATATGTTTTAAATACCAAGATAGTGGAAAATTAAACAAGTCTCCACTGTTTCTCATCTTGCTACAATAAAATATGCACAAGTAGCACTTGATATCAATGTTTACTCCCCATCATTCCTTGCACCCTGCAGGATGGGGTAAGTGGAAATCCCTTTTCCAGTTTTCACAATTCTGCTTTAATACAGCAAGATTAAATCGTGACTAAACATAAATTCTTACAGAATGTTTGTCTTTTCGCATTGTGAACACATCTGAGTGTAAAGATTATTGAGTTGTTATGCTTATTAAGCTTTGGACTTGGTTACATTCGTTTTATTTGATTGGATAGGAAGGCTAAGACTAAATATTACTTTCATTAAATACTAAAAAATGAATTGTTTACAATGACATATTTAACATCAGTCTATAATTTAAATTTTCCTGTTAACTTTAAAATTAAATAAATGTCAGTTTCACAAAGAACTGTAAATAGTGCAACTGGATCTTTGTATTTTAACTTTTTCTTACACATATTTAGCAAAAGGGCATGTTAACGGTTTAACATTAGCCAAGGTTACAGACCAGAATTATCTTTAGAATAGTACTTTACCTAATATGTAGCTATTAAAAATGTAAAAGAAGAAAAATACATTTTTATTTCCTTTTTTTTCCTTCAGAGACCTGCAAGAACTGGATGACTCCACTCAACTGCCTCTTCTCTGTCATTTCTCTGAAACAGCGGAGGGCCTTACCACCATCCGAGCATTCAGGTCAGTGAATTCAGGCTCTTCTGAAAGCACATATTTTTCTCTTAGTTTTAATGCAGAACAAAGCAGTTGCATGTGAATGAAATTCATCCTTTATAATACAAAGCCATTTGTTCAATGTCATCCATGCATAATTGATGCAGTCTCGGCCATGTCTTATAAACACACTGCGCTCATTCAACCATCCTTGACTTAAAGTAATCCAACAATAAACATTAAAAGATTAAGCTCTGTTAAGTCTCCGGAGTGTTTACGTGAATGAATTGAACACTCTCATCCTTAACATCTGTGTGTTGTTTAGCTGTGTTTGGCCATAATTCTATATCACACATAAATGGTTTTGACTCGCATAGTAAAAGATCTCTGTTTTTAGACATGAAGCTCGGTTTAAGCAGCGGATGTTGGAACTGACTGACACCAACAACACTGCATACTTATTTCTCTCTGCTGCCAACCGGTGGCTGGAGGTCAGAACTGTAAGTAATTAGGTGTAATTAGGTTAGGTGTAATAATTGATAATAAAATAAAGCATTAACAGTCATACTGTAGCAAATCATACAAAAGCATGCTAGTGGGATATTACAGATTTGTTTTTTAATTAGCTCCAAAGATTTAAAAGTTATTCATTTTACATCTCTTTATCTGGTCTACGATTTTGCTTTCTTCTAACTGCGATTTTTTCATCTAATTGCGTCAAGGTGAGTTTCTCATACTTGTAAATTAAATCTTACAATGTGACGGTTTGTTGTAATTGCGCCTTTAAATCTCACAATCTATGTTTATATCTCACACTTATAACTCGCAACTTTATATCTAAATTCTGAGACTATATCTAACAATTGAGCTTTCGTCTTTGACGTTTTTACAACTTTTTCATGTAATTGTTACTTTATATTGCAAAGCTGATCTCAAAATATGATTGGCAACTTCATGACAGTTAGAAACTATTTTACATTTATTTTACATTGTTGCGAATTTGTATCAATTTACACGGTCCCATTTGTATTTTCACCGTTGTACTTTGTTCTTTCATTGTGTTATCACTACACTGAGGGTAAATTTTAGAGGTGGAGCTTTTTTTTTTTTTTTTTTTTACATTTGCATATAAATCACATCATACAAGCACAAAATTACCACGGTGTGATATTTTCCTGTTCTCATGTAATTGAATTTGAATTATTTCTGTTTAATTTAATACTTTTTTTAAATAGTAAGTAACGTTTTAAATAAAGAAGGGTGGACAGTAACATATGTTTCAAAACTTGTACACTGAACTGTAACTAGTACTAGTAAAACTAGTGTTATATCTTAAAAAGCTACTTTCATGAACAACAGATTCAAGGACTTTTAAAGCATCATTCATTTTAAATCAAGCACCTTTGTAATTCATAGCCCAGCATATGTAGCACCATGAAAGTCCTTACTGTACTTAACATTTCACTTACACTTAATATTACATTAAATATGTAATTTTCAAAAAAGTTTTTATAAGTCATGTTTAAAGAACTTAAATAAAATTTGTTAAATTCAATACTGGTAATATTTAAATGCAGTTTCTGAAATATTGATAAAATGTCAATGTTATTATACAAGATTTAAATAGATTTTTATAGATTTTTAGATTTAAATAGATTTTTAATTTAAGAATTTCATTGTTTTTTACAATTAAGTACAATTGTTGAAATAAAACCATAAACAAATTTAATTTCAAATTGAATTCAAGCACTTTCAAGGACCTATGTTTGTTTTTAAGTACTTTCCAGGTCTTGAGTCTATATGTCTGAAATTCAAGTACTTTCAAGAAGCGTGGGAATTCTGTACTTAATTCCATTTATATTTTCCTCTCAGGACTACCTGGGTGCTGTAATCGTCCTGACTGCGGCTGTAGCAGCGATCTGGAGCACATCCCCGTCAGGTCTGGTCGGACTTGGTTTAACATACGCCCTCACTGTGAGTTCTCCATTAAAACACAGCTTTATTGAGTGTCTAGCATGCACTAGCGGTCACCAGGTTTATCACAATGATTTAAAAACCACTTAAAAAGTTCTTAACGTGCTTTATTTAAGTTGACAAACTACCTGAACTGGGTGGTGAGGAATCTGGCAGACCTGGAGGTCCAGATGGCTGCGGTGAAGAAAGTCAACAGCTTCCTGAGCACAGAATCTGAGAACTATGAAGGATCTATGGGTAATAATAAATCATTCAGTATCTCTCTAATAAAAACATCCGTATAACTCTAGATAATATGTTTTATTTAGGCTCCAATAAAGATTTAGACCACTGATAAAACATAATTTCTGGCTTCCTGAGCACTGCTACATGTGCATTTCCTCACATTTTTAGTGCTTTAGGACAGAGCGACCTGACACAAAAAAGAAGTCATTTTCTAAACACTTGCCTCTAGAGATGAAGCAGAAATGACCTGACAAAAAACAAGAGAGTGAGAAGCTAATAGCATGTTAGCGTTATTCTACATCTCCTACTTAGTGACATAATGGAAAACTGGGATGGATTGTTGTAGGCACGAGTGTACACTTTGACATTTGAACACCATATATAGCTGTGTTAATTGCAGCTTGTTAAAGTGCTCACTTTTTTTGTTGTCATTGGTGAATCATTGTTATGTCTACTTTATACTCTCCTTAGATAAAGTCATGTGAGGTGGCAATCCAGTGACTGTGCAGGAAAGAACATTTTTATAGGTTTTTTTTCATCCTAAACCAAATTCTATCCAAAAACATGCATTCCCACAACATCAACAATATTTCTGTATTCCAATATATTCCAATATTCCTATATTCCTGTCCGCTTAAAAAGTGCATAAAGATATGAATTGTACTTTTAAAGAATGCCTACTTACATTAAAGTATGCCTTCAGACACTTTTGGTTCTCTCAAAAGGTTAGTTTACCTCAAGTTGTTAGGCAGTCATGATGGCTGCCATTTTAGGGTCACATGACCAGTCAGATGTGTCAGGTTTAGTTTCTGTTATCACGTTATTTGGTTATAGTATGAGGATATTAAAATATTTCATTCACAGTTTGTTGGTCACAGTTATTCTTTTTATTGTTATTGTGTGATTTCAGATGTGTCACAGGTACCTGAAGATTGGCCTCAGCATGGTGAAATAACCATCCATGATCTGTGTGTGCGTTACGACTCCATGCTCAAACCTGTTCTCAAACACGTCAATGCCCACATCAACCCTGGCCAGAAGGTACACAACAAACCACACTCCAGAAAAAACTATAAATTTTCCTAATGTCATTTTTTTTGTCAGAATTGTAATTTAAATGTGAAAATGTCATTTAAATCAATCAAACCAAAAAAAAGAAGCATAAAAAACAAAAACTAATACAAATGATAAAAGCATGAAATGTAAAAAAAAAATTGAAACTTAAAATAAAATGAAAACTGAAAATATCTAAACAATACCTTTGATTAAAATATATGAATTAAAATAAATCTGTTAAATAAATATTCACAGTGATGCCAAAAAACCTTTTAGAGAGCATAATAGAACCAATTTTCTTTTTATTGTGACATTATAAGACTCTAAAGAACATTTAATGTGATGGAAAGCTTCTATGGATCTTAATAAATTTTTAATAAATACTGTACACTGTAAAAACTGAAATCTTAAAAAAAAAAAGATTTCCAACTTTTTTATTTATTATTTATTATTCTTTTAGGTATTACAAGTTGAAGTTTAAGTTCACTTTAAGTTCACCTAATGGTTTACTATTTACACCTACAGAAATTAATGGGATAGTTCAACCAAAAAGGGAAATTCAATCCTCATTTACTAACTTTCTCTTATTCGAAACCTGTTTGACTTTCTTTCTTCTGTTCAAACAAAGGATTATATTTTGAAGAAAGCTGGAAACCTGTAACCATTGACTTTCATAGTATTTGTTTTTCATACTAAAGCCAACGGATACTAGTTTCTAGATTTTTTTCAAAATATATTTTGAGTTCACCACAATAAAGAAAGTCAAAAAGGTGTGGAACCACTTGAGGAAGAGTAAATAATGAGTAGATCTTTATCATTTTGAGTGAACTATCCCTTTAAGCCTTAAAGCTTGCAGTAAAATGAAATCTCTATCTGAAGCCATCAATGATCGTTCAACAACCCTAAAGCCAATCTACTTGTAACAGCACATAACACTCATTTGCGGCTTTGTCACATTGGTGTTTATTTTCTCACTGCGCTATGAAACCACAGGCTGAATACAACTACACACTGTAGCCAAAACCTTCCCAATTTACGATCAGATCTTATCTTTATTACTTGAACTTGTTTTTAGGAGGTGCCCTGCTCACAATATACAAGTATGACAGCCCAGATGGCTTCTTTTTGCCACATGGGAACTGGAACCATACGCTAGTGTGTGTAATTTAGCAGAACAGAGTGTTTATACATGAAAAGTTAATGGCTCACGTGTTTTTCTTTATGTGGCAGGTGGGCATCTGTGGTCGAACGGGCAGTGGAAAATCATCTCTCTCTCTGGCTTTCTTCAACATGGTCGACGTTTTTGAAGGTACATCCTCCATGTCTCTGTTTTCGGACATATTGTTGTTTGCTGAGCATTTCTGGCTCGCCGCTGGGGAGACGCTGACCTTTGTGGATCCCTGAAGAACAAACAAAAAAAATGAAAGAAAAGACATTAAAAGCTGCTTGAATGTGCTCGGCTGCTTGGCCCAGTTTCTTCCTGTGGCCGTGTTGTTTGCTCTCGTAGCGTATGGTTTCTGTCACTCTGACAAGCAGTCATGATGTCATGTTTAGACGTTAAACGCACAGATCTGTTGAGTCTTATTGTCACTGCTGAGGGATTGACTTTGTTTTTGTCTAACCTGGAAGATTTATAGAGGAACCTTAGCATCATCTGAAGTGAGGTATTAGAGAGAAGGTTTATTTGAAATATAGCTTACAATATTACTTATTTATTTATTTATTTATAATAATGAAATATATTTGTTATAATTTTAACATTTTAAAGTTATATCATTATAGTGTTAAATAGTGCTAAATTACAGATAAAAATGGTGCTGTTTATCCATTAATCCTGGCTAATCATGTACAAAATAAAAGTATATATAAAAGTATGCATATATACACAGTGCTCCAGATACAAATCTATATTTTAAATTAATATTTTCTATAGGATGCTATACAATATATTTGTGCATATACATTAGATTAGTCAGCACTGAAACCAAATCTGGAGCTAATCTAGCAAAATGACTAAATGAAATGATAATGGTCCAAAAATTAGTACCCCAATTGATATTTTAGGGAAAACTATTAAATAAAATAAAAAAAAAAAGTGTAAAAGTAAAGAGAAACAAAAATATATCAAATTTAGTTGAAATTTTGTAGTTTGTCATTTCTTAGTATTATTTCACTTGAATTTAAATGTATTATCTTTCTATTTCTAAAGATGTTCAGTGACCAAACTTATTTTATTGAATATAACAATTTAATAAATCTGTTCCTTTCAAATGCACCAAAATTACCTATATTTTGGTATATTGAGAAATTGATATATGCATATACTGTGGATATGTATTATGTATATATAAATGCCCACATATTTACACAATATATATACACTTTTAAAATATTTACATATAGATTAACATTTATATATAATTTTGTCCTTTTTTACTATACATGTTTATAGATATACATGGATGTGTGTATTTATATATACATAATAAATATACACAGTGCACACAACTTATTTTGTATGCGAGTAGTCGCAATTAATCTTTAAACAGCAGTAAATTGGTTTTAGTTTTTGTTATTTTACTATAAAGACATGTATGTTAGTGTAGTAACTTTATATTAACACAAACTAAAACGATAATGAATAAAAATATTAAAATAAACATTTCAATGGTAGTAAATGATTAAATAAATTACAAACTCAACAAAAAGACTAAAAATTAACTAAAACGAAAACTAAAAGAAACGTTTTTGGTAATTAAAATTAAGCTTCAATTTAGAAATTGTGCTTTGGCAACTAATTAAAGTTAAAAAAATATTAAATTAAATTGAAAAAAATTATTAATTTAAAGCAAAATTTAAATATTATTTGAAAAACTAATGAAGCGGACAATAATGTGCAATCAGCTACTCACTATGGGTTTGCAAAGCAATAAGTCAGTGTTGTTATTGTTAACTAAAACTATTAAAATGCTTTTCAGTCATTAAAAATAAAACTGAAATAAAATAGAAACGTTTCTTTGGCAACAAACTAAAAGTTGAATATAAGAACAAACTAGAACATAACAATATTACTAAACTTGTACCAAAAAAAGAGCATTAGCTTGGTGTGCTTGTTTTATTATTACAAAGATTATATTTTCCAAGAGTTTTATCATGTTATCCAGCCTGCAGCATTAACTTCACATTTCTTTCAGTCCAAAAAAATCTTTGGCCAAATCAAACAGTCTCAGTCTCACGAACACGACTCTATGAAGTGTTTGAAATCAGACTCTCTCTTCACTGTGGCCTTATAAAGCTAAAATGAAAATCTGCACAGCTCTGTTTGGCCTTCGCATCTCCACTATGTGTTAAAGTCAACTTACTGTAAACTGACCCGAACACCCAAAACCAATCCGTCAGGGAAACAAGGGAAATTTTTTTATTGTGATTAGCTTGAGATTTCGTAAGGAGCCTAATATAGCTTTATCTTATTTAGTTAGGCATGTTAAATATTTGGCTAGTTGATGTCTATATAATTAACATATAATACAATGTATGTATTTTAAGTGCTGCGGTCGATTATTCTTATCACAATATCACAGTCACCCGTTTAATTTAGATTGTTGTATGAAAGCAAGGTAGTTTTAATGTATTTTTTTTATTATATATTTTAGAATTTTGTAAAGTATTACACATATCTGTTGTAGTTTCTCATTTTAAACCAGATAAACATGTCAGTGTTTTTATAGTTAACTAAAACCACTAAAATGTTACATCTATTAAAACTTGTAAAGTTTTTTTAATTGAAATAAAGCTGAAATAAAATGAAATGTAAGTTTTAAATGCAAAACCTGAAAAATAGAAAAATATAGCTGAAGTTCGATGTTAGGTAAAAAAATGTCAATTTGAGAACTTAATTAAATGAGAAAATGGTTCCTCAGCCACAATCTGAAATAAAAAAGTTAAAATACAATATTTAAAATATATTAAAATATAAAAAAGTAAAATATACAATGTTTAAAATATATATTAAAATATAAAGAAAGTTAAAATATACAATGTTTAAAATATATATTAAAATATAAAGAAAGTTAAAATATACAATGTTTAAAATATATATTAAAATATTAAAAAATTTAACATAATTAAATTACATTATAAAATATAAAAATGAATGCCAGTTAATTAATTATTAATATAATTTATTCATTTAATTTTTTTTAGGGAAGATTGTCATTGATGGCATCGATATCTGCAAGCTTCCTCTACAAACTCTAAGATCTCGTCTGTCAATCATCCTCCAAGACCCAGTGCTGTTCAGCGGCTCCATCCGGTATTTACACGCAAAAACACACAAACACACACACAAATGCAGTTGTATCTGCATAAAGCCTGCACCTCATGCACTCATACAGACAAGACTAGCAACAATAAACACTCACTTCCTGCCTGACATAACTAATCACAAGTTCAACATAAACACAGATCACTTACAAAACCATAACATGACATTACATTTCATTATAGTTGCATAATTGTGCATTTTTCAGCATAATCTATTCTTATTCTTGTTCTTATGCATTTAAAAGTGCCGTGTCAATCCATTTTTAATCAATATAATATTTTTCTGAAATTAATCTAACCTCAAGCTCATGTAGAGTTTAGTATAGAAGCTTAATTTGGACTTTAATGTAATATTTTCAAAGATGAATTTAGCATATGCATTGCTCTTTTTTGAAACGTAAAATAAATGATCACCTAAGCTTGAGTTACAACAAAAACTGCCCAAACACAAACGTCTTATCCGTACAATCTTATTATTTAATGTTTAAATTAATTGTTCAATTTAATGCAGAATATTTGACTGTATGTATCTTGTTTGACCTTCTCACGGCTACTACTGAGTGTCATGTTTGTGTCTGAAGACAGTGAGCATATGGGGTTTGTTTAAAGAGGCCGTCGAGGGATAAAAAAGAAAATCAAACTGAACCACCAGCACAAGTGGTCTGGGAACGGTTTTGGGCAAAGCTGTTGTCATGAGCATGTTTATATGAAGCAGGCCTAATGGATCATTGGGCCCAGGAGACAGCGGACGAGTTAGTAGGACAGCAAAGCTTCTCTTGATTTTTAATTTCGGAAAATGTTGGGCTGTAAAAAAAGACGGTGTGGTTGGAAGCCGTTTCCCAGTGTGGTCAAAAGCGGAGTTGAATATGGGTTCATTAGCACTGCCTGTTATGGTCATTGAGTGTGTGGATTATGTAAAGGGATGTTTCAGCAAAAATGTACATTTTGTCATTTGATGGTGTTCTAATCCCACAACTTTATTAGGTGTAAAAAAGAGGTATTTTGAAGAATGTTCAAGCTGCTCCTTTCTATACAATTAAAGTGATTATGATGTTTTTAAATCTTTTTGAAAGAATTTTGATTTAGAAATTCATGAAATGTCAAATATTTGAAATACTAATTCAAATTGTGACAACTGACAAAAAAGTTCTAAATAAAAAACTAAAATAAAATAAAATCTAAATTATAAGATACTAATAACTAAAAGTCATAATTTTATAAAAAGTACTAAAGTCAAAAATACTAATTCATTAGATAAAAGCAACTGAAGAAAAATAAACACTGTCATGATTATGAAGTAAAAAAAAGTCTAATAAAAAAAAGTGTAATAGTAAAAAAGTCTAATAGTACATTTTTACTGTCATATTTGATCGGTTTGATGCATCCTTTCTAAATGAATGTGTCCAAAACTTACTGAATGCAAACTTTTGCATGGTTTTGTACATTCAAACACCAAAAAATCATTGGTTACTGTTGACAAAATACTTGATGACAATGTCATTGACTTATTCCATTATAGAGCTACAGAAATATCAGTAAATATAGATGCTGTTTTTCACAAAAAGTTATAATACAGCTTCAGACAATGTAGAATATGTTTCATCAAAAGGACCATAATGACACTTCTATGTTCTATTTGTCAGTTATGGAGCTTGACAAACCCAAATAAAGAGCAGCCTGAACATTCTATCAAACATCTCTAAATGTCTTTCTCAAAAGAAACAGCATTTGTAGAAACATTATTTCATCAACTGTCTATATATGCACTTTCTAAAGGTTAAATCTAGACCCCGAGCGCACATGCACCGACGACCGGCTTTGGGAAGCTCTAGAAATCGCTCAGTTGAAGAATATGGTGAAAGCTCTTCCAGGAGGATTGGGTAAGAGCAACAACACCCTCCAAAACTGTTCAGCTCTTATCCAGCTGAATGTCAGTCAGTTTTGACACTGACTGGTAATTCTCTACTGAAACGCTGGAGTTTTCTGACCCTTTGACAATGAGTTTGATTCTGTGGAAAGCGATACTGAGTAAATGTGAACAGCTGCTGATGGTCATGCTGTATGTTTGACTGTTGACCTGCAGACGCTGTGGTGACCGAAGGAGGAGAGAACTTCAGTGTGGGACAGAGGCAGCTATTTTGTCTCGCACGGGCCTTTGTTCGCAAGAGCAGCATCCTAATAATGGACGAGGCCACAGCTTCTATTGACATGGCCACGGTATAATCACAGATAAAGAAGCTCATTTTTCACAACATGAGGAAAACAAATCCAGTTTTTGTAAATCATAGTTATGTAAAGTAAATTGTTTTTAAAACAAAGCCCTTTTGTGATAAAAAGTCAAATATTATTAGGTTAAAATTATTATCCTTAATATAAATGTCAAAAAAGTCTAAATTATATGATAAGTTCTGAAATGTACAACTATTTAACAAAAAGTCTTACATTTCAAACAAAAAGTAATGATTATGACATACAAATTCATAATTGAAATAGAGGAATTATTGATTTAATTATTAATAATTTAAGCTAAGTTATTTAAAGGGGATTTTGTGTCAGTTATGATAATTGAAATTATGCAATTGGCAAAAGCTTACACTGAAAAATAAAGTCTAAATTTTTAGATATTCAGTCAATTAATATTTAGTTCAGCCATTTTCCAATCATTTTTGTCAAAAATCTGTTTATGAGATACTAAATCACTAATAGGAGATATTAAATTATTTAAATGATGTAAAAACATACTTAGAAAGTATACATTATGAGATAAAATGTAAGTTATTGCTTTAATAAGCCGAATTATAAGTATTTATGACTCTTTCTGTCATATGTGATGAGTTTCATCTGTTTGACTGTTTTTTCTTAAAATAATGATTCACCAAGGCATGAGTTTACTCATATGTGTTAAAAAGGCTCACATGTACACATATAACATCTTATAAAGTATTGTTAAACTCGTTATTCATATAAACTATTCGTTTTTTTGATCAATTACCATGATTTTTTTTAAAAGTGTTTTTTCGTTCCATTTTTTTTTCTTCATGGTAAATTCAACAGGAAAATATTCTTCAGAAAGTGGTGATGACTGCATTTGCTGATCGGACGGTCGTCACTATAGCCGTAAGTTATTTTATATCAACTATTCTACCTGTATATGAAATTATGGGCACGGAAATACCCAGAACAACAGTGAGAAAAGGCTAAACTGAGATGAAATGAAAAGGGAATTCTTCATTCCTCTCCCTCTTCTCATCTTTCTCCACAGTTCTAACAACCAACACCCAGTTTACTATCACTTTCTTGCCATTAACACATTGCCTCACAAGTATAGCCTACTATAAGCCACCAGTCTAAAACACCTCTGCTTGTATCACACAGATTTTAAAGGGATAGTTCACCCAAAAATGAATTCACTCACCATTTACTTTTTTTATGTTGAACACAAAAGAAGATATTTTGAAGAATGTTGGAAACCAGGATCCAATGACTTCCACTAACGACTACCGGTTTCCAACTTTCTACAAAATATCTTAAAATATAAGAGTAAATGATGACAGATTTGGGTGAACAATCCTTCTTTAAACTGCCACAGAACAAGACTTGTGATCAAATGCATGATCTCTATCTTTCTGCTGCACTCGTTTTCCTCTTTTCACCCTGTTTTTCACTCTCCTCGTTCTTCCTGTCTGTCTTTTCTTCGCACAGCACCTGGTTTCCTCCATCTTGGAGGCGGAGCAGGTGCTGGTGTTCTCCTCTGGGATTCTGGTAGAGAACAACAGCGCTATCAACCTCCTGGCGCAGGAGGACAGTCTCTTCGGGATCTTAGTTCGGACGCACAAGTAGCATGCTCTGACTCTGCCCACAGGCATCTGCGGCCTCGCCTATTGGTCGGTAACCAAGAGCCTCCTGTACGGGCGCCCAATCCGCTTGTTAAGTTTGACGTCAGGTTTCAAAATTTCTAGGTCCAAATACTTAGATGCCTCAAAGAAATAACAAATGGAACTAATACACACTCATAGTGCGCTGGTATATTATCAAAACTTATGATTGTAATGTCTATGCCTAATTTCAGATGGTCAGACAGTGATTCGTCATTTAGAAGTCATTAAAAATAATTGGTGTCTGGCATAAAGCAAGTTCAGATATTGTAGTTTACTCCATATTTTTGTCAATGATTCGGTTTAATGTGATATGAATAAACAGTGATTTCTCACTTTAAAAGAGTAAAGATATGGATCCAGAAACAATATTTCATACGTCACAACTTAACGAGCGGATTAGAAGGTTTGAGTTAATAATGCAGTTTCCCAAAAGCCTAAAGTGTACTTCCGTTTTTATGTTTCTAACCAAACTTCGCTTTGAATTGTTTTTGCACTACTTAGTTTGTCCACAAAGTGGCAACACTGAAACAAAACTGAAATTGGAACAAGAAAACCAATAAACTACAGCGATTGTGTGAAGAGATTAAACCCTATCATATCTGCAGCTTAAAAAAAATTTTGAAACTGAGGAGAAACATTTTCAATTGAGAATGACTGAATTGTATTGCGGTTTTCACAGTGAATATCATTCCAAATGCATAATATTGGAGAATAATGCACAGTACAAGAAAAATCAGCTATAGAGAGCAGTGATGGAAACAAGATAAACGGATTTATACATTTTATGAATGTTTAAAATATTATTATTGTTAACTTAAAATACAATTTTCAAAAATATGATGTGTATGTAGTAGGCTAGTAGTAATTATAACAACAATATACATGCACATATACATAACTTGATAACAACTGAAACTTAAATTTTGTTCAAGTACAAAACCTTTTTTATTGCTCATAATAACTTTGGGAGAGAAAAAGCGCAGCTATTGGAGAAGAATAAATCTTTCTAGATATTCAAAAAAGTGCTTTGTGGAGATGCTAACGTGCATTAAAAAAACGAAGAGTACTTTGGGCTTTCAATGTAGACAGAGTAACATTTGCGTGGTAGACTTTTTTAACATTTAGAAAATTTTGGTTACCATGTATGTAAAAGTGTATTTTTATTTTATTATTAATGTATTTTTGTTTTATTTACTTGGTGTCTTAATTGGTCACCAACCATATATGTTTTGTGATTTTTAATAACTTTTTTTGCTATAGTGTTATCCCAGCAGACACACAACGTCATAAGACGTTAATTAGGTTAGATTTAGGTCACCAGTGTCTAAGGGCAATGTTATTTTGACGTCCAATAACGACGTGACATGTCGTTGATATTTTGTTGATTTTAGGTTGTGTTGGAAAGTGACCAAAATCCAATGTCGAGCCAACATCTTAAACTAACATCATATTGACGTCAAATACTGACATTTATTCGTCAAGTATGGCAACCAAAATCCAACGTCTGATTGACGTCATATTGGTTACATCCACACAACGTCAAGGTATAACATCATTAGACGTTGATATTTTGTTATTTTTAGGCTGCGTTGGAAAGTAACCAAAATGCAACGTCTGTCCGACATTGGACATTGACGTCGGCTTGAGTATGGTTTTTGACGTCAACCCGATTTTCATTTCCAATCAAAATGCAACGCTCCACGACGTTGGGGTACAACGTCAATCTGACGTCATGTTGACATCCTGTGCCTGCTGAGATGTTTACGTGGTGTTGTGGCATGATGCTTGATGTTTTATTAAGAAATTAATTTAAATATTTAATTCAGAATGCTTTTTACTTTATTTTAATAGTGTTATTTATGAATTAATAATATTATTCAGTTTTGTATTTGAGAATCAAAAGGTGGAGCTCTAAATATAATCTCACCAGCTAAAGCACTGTTTGACCGTACAGAGATATGTATTTTCTGCAGCACCGTGTGCACACAATCCTGACAGCTGATCTAGTCATCGTGATGAAGAGAGGAAGCATCATGGAGTATGAAAAACCCGAGATCCTCATGGAGCAGGAGGACGGCTTGTTTGCATCTTTTGTCAAAGCCGACATGTAAAGATCACCACTTTACACCACTTTTGGCCTTAATAGATCAATAAAAGCCATTTTTACCAGTGCGCTGCCATTGGAAAGGACTCAACTACACACGGACTGTGAACTGTTGTCCTTTTATATGAACCTGATTTACAGTATTTTTAGCATTTTGTTAGCATATGGCTCTTTTTCTAAGGTAATGACGCGTGTATTCAGAAACGCATAAGCAATAAGCATTAATCTACTGTGTTTTTGACTAGTATCAACACTGTTCAGAGCGAGGCGTGATGATCTCGTCCATCTGTCTGTCTGAAGTGCATTGCTGATCCAGATTTAGGAAAAGAACGGTGGCTGCGGGTACACCAGAGGGACCCTAATGTGTTATTCACACCCTATATATACACACACACACGATTGATTGTATTTTGGACTTTGTACTGTTGTCTTCTTATGCAAAACTGCTTAACCAAAAGCTACTTTTCTGTTGTTTTTTGCTTCTTTGGTGACAAATCAGTTTTAGTTTAGTCGATTTCCATCTTAAATGTTTAAATGGGTGAATTTCACAAAAACTGTCAAACAATGTTCAGATCATTTTTCTCTTAAAATAGACTCTTTTTTTCTGTTTTTATTTTGAGGTGAAACAATCGGAGTGATTTGTTTTGGGGATTTTCTTTCACTTTTTTTTGTTTTTGTAATTTTCTATTTATGTTTGTTATTTTCTATTATGTGGCTGGAAGGGCATCCGCTGTGGCAACCCCTGATAAATCAGGGACTAAGCCAAAAGAAAATGAATGAATGAATGAATTTTCTATTTAAAATGCTTGCTCTGTATCCAAAACCTTAACATGGTGAATTTCATGGAAAATTTTATAATTGGAACTTTTCATTTAAGTAAAAAATATATTACTATATTTAAATTAAAATATTATATTGAATTTAAACTAAAATCTAATTAAATTCCAGTTACATTTAAACTTAAATTGAAGTGTGTGCTTTAGTAACATTATGCTTTTACCTTGTACGATGTATTATTATTATTATATTTATTATTATTATTATTACTACTACTACTATTACTACTTTTTGAAGTGAAATATGACAGATAAAATATGAAGTGCCAGGTATATCTTTTTTATAATATACAGTTTTATGGACAACTATACAAATATACAACTAAATATGGACAAAAATAATTTGGATGTGTCAGTCTTTGTTCAGTAATTTTCTATTAAAACCTGAAACACATGCAAAATAATAAAAATACAATTATAAATATCTAAAATACAATCATGTAGCCTAATTTACAAAATTTAAAATTATCACAATTTCAGTGCCATTATGCTTTTACTTAATTCAATATATTAAAATAATAATAATAGTAATAATAACAATAATATAAGCATAACAATAATACAAAAATTCAAAGTGAAATATGATTATTTCGAAGCAAACGATCAAACAACCAAATAAGTAAATACTTATTGGGATATAAATAACATAATTTTTTTATATAGTTTTATTCTAAAATAAATTGAAAAATAGATCGATTTATATCGATTATTACAACTTAATGCTATGTATTAGTATTTTTATTATTATTGTTGAAATGAAATAAAGATTTTATCCATCTTTTTTTAGTGTGTTTTTCACTTTTATAGCCTACATTGCGCTATGATTTGGACATTTTTCATATGAGGTTCACCCAAAAAAAACATGAAAGTCATACATTGAAGTTTTATGCATATACTCTTAACCAAGTGATTTTCTGTCTTTTTTGTTTGTTTATTATTATTATTATTATTTTAAGATTGTCTAAAAGAGTCTGCAGTCTCTCTACAGTTAAGCGATTTTTTATTGTGCTCTATTTTCCTCATCCTCCATTAACAGTGCCAGTTGCACTCATCACTTCTGCATTTATCCATCTTTTCTTCATCTGATCGCTCAGCTTTCTGGAAATCACGGCCAAAGATGATCTAAACAAATATTTCCTTGTCGCTTCAGTAAAATGACGCACTTCTGGTTTTTCTGATACTCAGTCCAATGTTTTATGAACATGTTTGTTAATATTCGTGGTGAGCAGCGATATTCCAGTAACTTGCGAATCTGCGCATGTGCGTCAAACACACTTCACACACCGGTGATGTGGAAACACACGCCGTCAGGTTAAAACCACGGCTGTTCGCATGTTTGTCCTGATGGACTGTTTGAAAATGTATATATTTGTACCATAAGCATGTAACATCATTATATTGTGTGCCTATTTTTTTTTTTTTACACAAGAATTTAAAATAAAAAGATCGCTTTGTGTGTTTACATATCTCTGCTGAGTGCCACTGCATACTTTTTTAAAGCAAAATTTAAACCGTAAACTAGTTATTAAACTTCAAAAATGTTAATATTATTTACATTACTTGTGGGAGAAAATACTTTGCTAAACAGCGCCCTCTTCTGTTCATATTTTTGCATTTTTTTTTTAAATAAAGAAGCCCATTTATGCTATATTATATTATATTATATTATATTATGCTACTATTTGAGAAACATATTGTGTTATTATAAAAATAACAATTAGGCTAAATAATTGTTTTAAAAATGTACTGAAGCACAGAGGCTATTAAAGTTGTCAGGGTATATTTTAGATGCCTGAGGAGAAACATTTTCAATTTAAAAAAGATTTCACAATAAAAGACAAATCTGCTATAGAGAGCAGTGATGGGAAAACAAGATAAACAGATTCATACGTTCTTAAAAGGCTTTTGTGAATGTTAAAAATATTAATATTGTTAACTTAAAATAAAAAAACCATTGTGTATGTAGTAGTAGTATTAATAACAACAATATACATGCACACACACATAACTTGATAAAAAAAAGTTTAGAACGTTTATTTTTGCTTTTGCTATTAAAACAAAACAGTATTATTTATAATCATTAGGCTATTATTATTATTTTATTATTATTATCATCATCATTTTCGACGTGTTTAAAAAAAAAAGTAAAACAATTAGTTGAATTAAATCTGTGTCGAATAGTATAGCTTAAAATATAATATTATTATTATTATTATTATTATGTGAATAATAGATTTAATTTGTTCAGGTAATTTATTTAAATTAAATTAAACTTAAATAAATTAAAGTCTCCATAGCGCCCTCCTGCGGTCATCATATTTCTCCACCCTCTTATAATATCGTATTACGAACGACGCACCGACAATTCGCGCGTTCATTTTGTTTTTCTTCAGAATGTAAATGTTAAAATTCAATAACTCAATAACAATAATTTTGCGACTCATTTAGCCTGTATGTTCGTATAGTCTGTTTGTTTCGTTTACATGCACTGGCTAATCTTTATTTTGCTTTCAGTTTACATTAAGAAATTAATTGCTTTTAATCTACAAAACAGTTGCAAATACAATATAACCCATTTAAAGTGCTGAAGTTGTTTAGAGCGCTCTTCTGTCCGGTGTGAGTGTTTGTCGGAGGCTGTGGGACAGTGATGTACCGCCCATGAGTCCAGTAGAGCAGCCCGATCTCCATCAGAAACACACTTTCAGAAGCGCTTCAAACACTCACTTCTGCGCTTTATCCAGCCTTTGTTGTAGAAACTGACCCAAGAACACGGGTTATACTATTTATTGAGGTCAATTGACTTTATTCCCTATAGTTTATGCTACTTCGACCAAGTTAAAGCGCGGATAGCCTACAGGATGGTTATTAAGCGCGTTTGACAGTCTCTGGAGAAGTTTTTTGTTGTAAATCATGTTGCCGCGGAAGAGCATCATCCCGGAGGAGTTCGCGCTGCCGGCGCTGGTGTCCCGGGTCCCGCGTAAACCGGTGTTCAGAGACCGCGTGAATAAAGCGCGCTTCATCGCCAAAAGCGGCGCGTGTAATCTGGCGCACAAGAACATCCGCGAGCAGGGCCGGTTCCTGCAGGACGTCTTCACCACTCTGGTGGATCTGAAGTGGCGCTTCACGCTGGTCATCTTCACCATGACCTTCCTGTGCAGCTGGCTGCTGTTCGCCATGAGCTGGTGGCTGGTGGCCTTCGGGCACGGAGATCTGGACACCGACCGTAAACCTGCCGTGGAGCAGTGCGTCACCAATGTCAAGTGAGTGCGGTTGGTCAGCGTGTAAAAAACGTGTTGGGTAACTGAAACAGAAGCGTCTGACTTGATTGCATTACTTTTGTGCAGATGGAGAGTTTACACTTAAATGTCCAAAATATATCTATCCAGTTTTGTATCTGTAGCCTATAAAACTGTTGCAAACTGAAGATATATTTAATTTTATAGCCTAGTGTATTTTTTATGGTATTATATAAGTTTTTTTAGCAAATGTACGTTTTAGGAAAATGTTTTTGTCAATACGTGGAAATGTTAAAAAAAATTTACATTTAAAATAATAATTATTAACATTTTTCATTTATGGTGAATGTAATAAAAAGCTATTTTTAAACTGTTTTAGAAATTATTCCTAACATTTTGAAATAATTATATTAAAGGGGGAAATTATAGTGATAAATCAAGTTTAGCTTTGGAATTTTATAATTATCAATGAATAATAAATATTATATAATATCACAATACAATATTGATAAGCCTTTTATAAACTCATACATTCATTTTAGCTTAGTCCCTTTATTAATCTGGGGTCGCCACAGCGGAATGAACCGCCAACTTATCCAGCATATGTTTTACACAGCGGATGCCCTTCCAGGTGCAACCCATCACTGGGAAACATCCATACACTACAGACAATTTAGCTTACCCAATTCACTTATAACACATGTCTTTGGACTTGTGGGGGAAACCGGAGCACCCGGAGGAAACCCACGCGAACACGGGGAGAACATGCAAACTCCACACAGAAACACCAACTGACCCAGCCGAGGCTCGAAACAGTGACCTTCTTGCTGTGAGGCGAACGTGCTACCCACTGCGCCACCGTGCAGCCCTCCTTTTATAAATGTCACATATTATTATAATGTAATGTTAATACATTTTTGTAAATGAAGTGTAAAAATGAGAATACTAAACTTAAAAATACTATATAATAATACTATATACTCTCTTATACTATATAAGGTCTCATAATATAATTATGAAGCAATTATATTAAATGTAGATTTTATGCTAAAATAATTCAACTAAAATTGCTAAATAAAATCCAAATTAACAAAACAAAATAAAATAAAAGCAAGACAAATCTATATGCATAACAAAGTAATAATAGTAATTGTGTATTTTTCTTTTTTATAAATATGGACTATATAGTTTGTGCCAAATTATTAGGTTGTTTTATTTCATGTGGATGTTATTTCTGCTGCCTAAAACTGTTTTTTTTTCTTCTAGCTCTTTCACCTCTGCCTTCCTGTTCTCCATCGAGGTGCAGGTGACTATAGGTTTCGGAGGGCGTATGATAACAGAGCAGTGTCCCACCGCCATCGCCTTTCTTATATTGCAGAACATCATTGGCTTGATAATAAATGCCGTCATGCTTGGCTGCATCTTCATGAAGACCGCTCAATCCCACCGGCGCGCCGAAACCCTCATCTTCAGCCGACATGCAGTCATCGCTGTACGTAACAACCGTCTCTGCTTTATGATCCGAGTGGGCGACCTGCGCAAAAGCATGATCATCAATGCAGTTGTGCGCCTCCAAGTTGTCCGGAAGACCATGACCCCAGAGGGCGAGGTCATCCCCATCCAGCAGATCGATGTCCAGACTGAGAGTGCAGCGGCCGGTAACAGCATCTTTCTTCTGGCGCCCTTGATCATATGTCACGTCATTGATAAAGACAGTCCTCTGTACGATCTGTCGGCGATGGAGCTGCAGTGCAGTGATCTGGAGGTCATCGTGATCCTGGAAGGAGTGGTGGAGACCACAGGCATCACCACTCAGGCTCGCACCTCCTACGTGACTGAGGAGATCCAGTGGGGACACAGATTCGTGCCTATAGTGACAGAGGAAGAGGGTGTCTACTCAGTGGACTACTCAAAGTTTGGGAATACAGTCAAAGTGGCCACCCCTCGCTGCAGCGCTCGCGAGCTGGACGAGAAACCCTCCATCCTGATCCAGACGCTGCAGAAGAGCGAGCTTTCACACCAGAACTCTCTGCGCAAGAGGAACTCCATGCGCAGGAACAACTCCATGCGCAAGGGCAACTCCATGCGGCGCAATAATTCAGCTCTTGCTGTGCCCAAAGTGCAGTTCCTCACCCCTGAGGGCGGAGCCAATCTAGCGGTCACATGACAAACCGCCTGTAAAGCACTTTTCACCTGTCTGTCTTTAAAGCCCAGCTCACACTGTGCAATTTTGGCCATGATTTGGTTATCTGAAACAAATTTTGGAAATCCTAAAAG
This sequence comes from Danio jaintianensis, assembly GCA_903798115.1. NCBI lineage: Eukaryota > Metazoa > Chordata > Actinopteri > Cypriniformes > Danionidae > Danio > Danio jaintianensis. Next base: position 7,141,109 of record CAIGQV010019029.1, on the reverse strand, counting down.
ATTCCTATAATCCCAGACTAAAATCTGTAGTCTTTGGTCATTGGTTGGAGAAGTTCACTGACTGCCAGTTAGTGCCCATTGCGATCAAATTTTTTCCTCAGGTGAAATTCTGTCTGAAATCTTTAGGCACTTTCCTGCAGTGGGACTTCACACCAAGAACCAATAGAAGCACTTACCCTGATGATGCACTCAGCGCGACAACTTCAAATTAGCTTGGGGAAATATTAAAAGTGCTTTTCAAGCCATGTTATGAGTAAATTTAATGCTACAGAGATTGTTAATGTTTGCTGTGATGTATTCTTTCAAAATGTGGGTTAACGAATGTGTCATGGATTGAAAACATCAAACTCCAGAGATGAGTTTTGTGTGTGTCTGTGTTTCACACATCTTGATTGTCGATCAGTCTGACATTATGACAACTGAGATCTTACAGTGTGCATCATAAAGAATTATTAAAAATTGCACAGTGTGAGCCGGCCTTAAATCCTTGTCATGCTCTTTTTTTATGTACGTTTTGGTTTCATGATTGTAAATGGTGCAAAGCGAGGCATTTGTTACCTTGACCCCATTTACACCTGGTATAAGTTCCATTTTTGTCAATCTGACCACAAGTGGACAACTCATATAGTACAGCTATCTTAAATGTTAAGACCACTTCAAGAGGTAGACAAAAATGCATTTGATCAGATTGCTTTCATAGGGTGCTTTCAGACCTGATTTATTGTTTCTGAACCTGGTAGATTTTCTCCTTCAGCATATGTGAACACACCAATCATGTTCGGATCAATGTCAAAACTATCAGTCTGAGATTGCCTGAAGATAGTTGTCACAGCCTGCTTGAAAAGTGGTCCAGATAACCATGACCCCAGATGGAGAGGTCATCCCCATCTACCATATCAATGTCTATACGTAGGGCACGTACAGGCATGACGTGTTTAAGGAGATCCAGTGTGGCCACAGATTCATGCCCCATAGTGACCAAAGAAGAGGGTGTTTACTAGGTGGACTACTCAAAGTTCTGGGAACATGGCCAAAGTTGCCCCCACTGTCATGACCTTTTCTATGTTCACTTCTGTATCTTGACCATTGTAACGTAACGTCAGGCACAATTTGTTTATATTTACACTATTAGGATGCACTTTTGTCCAATCACAAGGGAACAACTCTACATATAGGTCTAACAGGGAACCAAAATGTTTTGAGCTTTTTCACTTTTGATCTCTTCCAGATGGAGTTGAGAACGCATTTGATTTGAATGCTTTGTTAGTGTAATCCCTCATGTGGTCAAATGTGTTTGAAGAGCCACAAAAGACCAGCTGCCTTCTGGCCGAGCACATGATCTTTATGGGATGTGTTGAAAGAAAGCACTTTGCAAACAAAGACACGGTCAGAAATCACATACTCATAAGTAGGTTCTTACTTTCAATGAGTACTTTGTGACTGTTTTACATCAGGAGTGTCCAAACTTGGTCCTGGAGGTCTGCTGCCCTGTAGAATTTAGCCTCAGCTTGCCTCAACACATCTGTCTGGATGTTTCTAGTATACCTAGTAAGAACTTGATTAGCTAGTTTGAATTGAAGAGCTAAATTGTGCAAGACAGTGGCCCTCCAGGAGCAGGATTGGGCAGTCTTGATCTATATAGTATGATTGAAAGCACATAGTAGGAAAGAATGTTACACAGCCACACAGATTAAGAGTGAAATTGTTGCTTGCCTTGGCACTCACTTTTAAGGTGAATTGCCTGGGTTTGTTCATTCATTAGTACTTGTATGTCATACTGAGCTCCTGTGTAAGTGAAGGGGAAATAGTTTGACAAAATCTGAACATGAAAGTGGTCACTGAACAAGATGAACAAGTGCATTTATAATGCATGTTTACATATAACTGTTGATCTTCAAAAAAAGTGCATTTCTCCCCCCCCCCCCCAAAAAAAAAACCTCCACATAATAATTGGGCAAGTTAAGTGAATGATCACATGCAATGTACTATACTATGGACAATATTATATATTTGACAGTTCCTCTTTTATCTTTAATAAATGACTCACATACTCAAAGCATCTGGATTCTTCTCTCTTTTTTATGTGGCAACTTTAGCAATGGAACCTAAAACATAAACCGGCATTATTAATAAAGCTGAAATGATCCAGTGAACTGGTCGTGATCTGGAAACTGCATGTGTTGGTGACCTCTGGTGGTGAGCTGTTAAAACTGCATCTGTTGGCGACCTCTGGTGGCGAATTGCTGAAACTGCATGTGTTGGCGGCATCTGGTGGTAAGCTGCTGAAACTGCATGTGTTGGACACGCAGTAAACTTTCTTCAAAATCCTCCCTGCGATTAGCAAGATCTTTTAAAACGAAGACTGCTCGAGAATCAGGCAAGTAAACATCACTTGATTGTTGGTGTACTATAACTGTGAATTATGTGTGTTACTTTGGACTGTAATTAAGATAACATTATTTTTAATAGAGTAACACTGCCCTCTGCTGGTCACTTTCAGTTCTGACATTAAAAGTGAATTTCAGGTTTTAGATTTAAATAGAGACGACGAATCAACGCGTTGCAATGCTAATGACCATAGAGAGAATGGCTTTTATTTACGCGTGCGTTTATTGGTTAAAAAACACGTTTGTGTGTGGTTTGAAGCAGTTTGTTCTGTTTTCGCTTCCAAGTGTCGTGTGTCCCAGCATGCATTGCGCGAGGGTACACAATCGACTCTATTTCTGTAAAATCCGTACATAAAACAAATATTTTGCAAGATGTATTTATGCTGATGCGTTTCGTCGGAATGACAAGCTTCGCAGCCGCCGTATTTATTGGAGAGAGAATGATATTAATACACTTACCGTTGACAGGACTGGTGTGGTGTTTGATGGCCTCCTCTGGGTGAACACTTCTTCTTTAGCTTTGCGCAGTGGCAGTATCGTAGCCTATGAGGTTTATCCGAGGCGCGATTATTGCTAATTGAAAACTTTACCCAATACCCCGCCGTGACGACTTGCAATATAGTCGGCACTGGCAATTTTTGACGGTCTCGACAGAGACTGATATTGCTGTGAAAAATAGACTGAAGAAAGTGCTAGAGGTGACTGCAAAATATAATAAACTATATGTAGGCATTATGAGTCTGCTGTGGAGGTGTTCGATTATGGTTTGTTGGAGGACCGAGTTGCTGTGTTTTTGTGTCTCCAGGATACATAGATATACTAGATGTCGCCTGGCCTATTGTTGTCTATTGGAAGGAATGCGTCAATAGAGCCGCCATTTTAGTACAGGGTAGCGCTCCTTTGAAATGAATGCAAAAAAAAATGTAATTACGAAAATTATTATTTTACATCACTTTTCTGCATCGATGAATAAGTGACCGCACGGGCATTGCCGATAAAGAGTGTGTGTTTGTGTGCATGAAAATGTATTATCCTCCCTCCCTGTTAAATTTGATCTAATTCGTCTCCTGAAACACGTCCCCTCTCCTGCTTTCACTTCTCATTCTAACGGAGGGAGTGATTCGTTTGTGAATGAATCCCCGTTATGAACGACTCGTTCACTTAGCCGACAATAATACAAGTTTCTAGCACCGCAGCGTCTTGTTGTCATATTTCTTTTTCATTGTTTGCTGATTTTATTCAACAAAACTAGCATAAGCCTAGAATTCAGTGCAAGTTGATGCTACTTTGCCTTATGATGAGTGCAGTAAGAGACTGTATTATCATCAATAACGTTACTTGTTGAGCACAAAAGTTTGTAACATGTAAAAAACTAAATCTTACCTATGAAATGTTCTGCCTTTGTGCTTTGTTTGTAAAGTCCAGCATCTTCACATTGGCACACTGTCTTGACTAGTGCGGTTGAATGATGTTTGTCCTGGGAGCACTGTACAAATGTGGCGGCGCTATTGACGCATGCTGAGGGTCCGTATGCGATATCTAGTGTATAGATCTATGTCCAGGATAAAGTTAACTAGGTGATGTCCTCTTCTTCTGTGATGTTTATTGACAGCTTGCAAACTGTGTGCATTACCGCCATTTGCTGGACAGAGGTGTGATCTGTTGGGTATATATAAATATATACAGATCTTGTACAATATTAAAAACATTTGAAATGTATTTGTGTAAAATGTATGCATGTTAAAGTTAAAAGCGTACTTGCACTTAACATGCTTTAAATGTATTTAATGTTTTCCTTCATATTAACACTGTACAAATGAGTGTATATATATATAAAACTGTGATTAAATGTTTTTAAAGACATCTGATATTGTGCAAAATGTAAAAATGGATTAATTACATTATACTTTTATATTTCAAACTGCGAGTCAATACTGTTTGTGCAAAATGTGACAGACAAATAAACATTACAATAAACAAAAGTAATTGTTTTTGAATTTAACTGCGAGTCTTGAGTCTTGAAGCCGTTTGTTATTGTTAACTCTCCCTTTAGATGAGAACGCCACATATTTCAATGTGCTTAAAACTGCGTTATTGTTAATAAAGCACATAAAATGTCAATACGCCATCAATAATACAGCTTCTGTCTGATTGCAATGACTTATAACAATAAAATGAAGTTTTATTGCTTTGATTGCGGATTGTTTGTTTTAGAGCGTGATTTCCGGGTTGTACGAAAGTCCCGTAAACAATTCTAATAGTGCGCAGTGAATTTTACAATCTAACAAAAAACCGTTTAAACTCTGTTAATTGCTTACTTTTCTCCATCTTATTACACTTATTCGATTAAGCTTACTCAAATGACCCGATTTTAAAATTGTTCACTTAAGAGACAAATACAACATCTACTGCGCGTTTTAGTTATTACGGTAACGTTGCAGGCGTGACAAACTTGAGACGTGGTCTATTGCCAGCTTTTATGGTTTATTTGAGAAGATGACTACATCAGAATGAAATAAACGCCCTGCAGTTCGCGTCTAAATAATTGGAGGAACCTTTTTTATCAGCCTAATTGTTCGTACTACTTGGGAAATATTAATTGGCTGGAAACAGTAATGGCCGCAGTAAGGAAAAACGGTAAGCGTGCTATGCAGGACGACAGTCATGAGAATAGTACCAGTTCGAAACGAAGAAAATCCAGACACATCGCTGCTCTTATTCTGGCCCGTGGAGGGAGTAAAGGAATCCCTCTGAAGAACATTAAGATGCTTGCAGGGGTTCCTCTGATCGGATGGGTGATCAGAGCGGCTCTGGACTCCAATGTCTTTGACAGGTCGCACTGTGTGACGTCACTATCTATTTCTATATCTGTAGGGTTGCGTTTGAAATTGTTGCAATATTGTCTCTTATGCCTGCTTTTGCAGTGTTTGGGTGTCTACTGATCACGAAGAAATCGCCAAAGTGGCCTTGGCTTGGGGTGCTAAGGTGCATAAGAGAAGCCCAGAAGTGTCGCAGGACTCCTCCAGCTCACTGGACACCATTCAGGAGTTCAGCAGACAAAACCCAGGTTGGAGATCTTTTGCTGTCAAATTCCATTGCATATTTTGTATGAGGGGTGTATCTACAGCTTGTGAAACTTGTGCGTCCTCTTGTTCAGGTAATTCTGCTTGCTTGTTGGTTGAACAAACAGACCAACCGGATCTGAGCCACATAAACAAGGTTAAAGTTGTGCCATTCTTTGCATTGCATTGCATACATTGGCTATTTTATGCCTTATGAGGAAGAAATACAAAACAAAGGCTGTGCAGTCACATGTATTTTCCCAAATCTAATGAATAATTCTAAAGAGTAATTATAATATTATTTAGTTTAGAACTACCTTTTTTTTTTGCATTGAAAGTTCAATGCATTTGGACAAAAATATTGTTTTGAGTATGATTTGTGTGTAATTCTGTAAACAACGTGCAAACAGATTGTCAAGTGTCACATTTTGCTAAAACAAAAGTCTAAATGTCTATTTGAATGACTTTACTCTCTTGTTTGTTATTGATTAAAGAGAAGATAGTATGTAATGGATACTTTAATGGATAGTTTATCCAAAAATAAAAAAGCTGGTGATAATTTGCTTACCCTCAAGCCATACAAGATGTAGGTGACTTTTTTCCCTTCAGTAGAACACTGAAGAAGATTATTTTGTCTGAAACCGTGGTCCTTGCTGATAAAATGCAATTCAAGAAGCTCATTGTAAAAAAAAATATTTATATATACACAGACAAAACAAACTTAATATCTGTGGCTCCTGGTGATGCATTGATAGATTTATCCTGTTTTCCAAAGTACAACACTATGGTAAGTCATATGAGCGATATTCGCCTCTAACTTTTAGCAGTCTGAAGAGTTAAAAAAAAATAATGCTTTAATAAATAGCAGATGGCTAACAGTGAAACATAAGCACAGCAGAGGGGTTCACTTTAATCTAACATTGTTTTACAGAAGTGGATGTGATCTGTAACATCCAGGCCACGTCTCCATGTCTGCACCCTAAACATCTCACAGAGGCTGTGGAGCTCATGACGAAACAAGGGTATGATTCAGTCTTCTCTGTGGTCCGCAGGCACAATTTTCGATGGAAAGAGGTTGAGAAACGAGGTCAGTTTAAGTGCTGTAACATAAATGTCTCTCAAAGATCATTAAAAGGCGTAAAGCTTAAAGTCTTGGGTTAATCTTGTTAAAAAACTAATCATTTTTTTTAACAAGGATGCATTAAATTGTTCTAAAGTGACAGTAAAAACAATATTACAAAATATTAAATGTCTATTAACATTCTTTAACACCCAAAACTGCTATTTTCAGGAGATTGCTGTACTGAACCGATGAACCTGAACCCAGTTTGCAGGCCACGGCGTCAGGACTGGAGTGGAGAGCTGTGTGAAAATGGGTCTTTTTACTTCGCAACCAAAGACCTCATAGAACAAGGGCTTCTTCAGGTAATATTTTGGGCTTTATAATCAGCGAATGTGACCATTTCACTTATTGAACTGTAGAATGCGTGGATGTCAAAACTCGAGAAAATCTCATGTTTCTCAATAAAGAAAATCTCATGTTATTGCTCTGCTTTTTAACAGGGTGGAAAGAAAAGATACTATGAAATGAAGCCTGAGTACAGTGTGGATATTGATGTGGACATAGACTGGCCCGTTGCTGAGCAAAGAGTCCTGAGGTGAACTTTATATATGCATCATTACAATTTTAAGCAAATAAATACATGTTAAATGTAGCTTACAACCAAATCACTGCAAAATCAGTTTTCTCTCCCTCTTTTTTTGTCATTGTCCAGAATACATATACAAACATTCATAAATAATTACATTTCTTTGAGTCTTGTTTTCACACTTAAAATAAGCCAGCGATGTTAGAACGTAGATCTAGTAGTTTTTTTTTGTTTTTATGCAGAAACAAACTTAATTTTGATTTTGATTTTGCTTCTCAAGAATGTTTTGGTTCCTTTTACACAGTTTTTTTTTTTTTTTTTTTTAACATTATATACTGGTGTAAAATGACTCAAACATCTTGTCCAATGTCAACCACTTCCATAGGTAGTCACCTAATTAGACCGGATTGCTTTCATAGTGTAGACTCTCATGTGGTCAAATTTGTTCAAATAGTCACAAGCAGCTATTCTCCACCTACTAACCTAGTTCTTAAACATTATTGGACTTGTTTTTTGAAGCACTCCAACCAGATTCTGAAATTGTAGTTTTTGGTTTGAAGGTGAAAAACAAAAATGTAAAGCACAATTTGATTCCTAGCAGTCCTGATTCAAACACAAACCCACAGCATTTAGCATACTTTCACAGCTACCAGGTAGAAAACAAAAGCTGTTTGTCTTTGTATTGTTTTGAGTCGTCTCCTTTTGAATTTAAGTTGTTAATCAAACAATAACAGTGACGTTAAAGTATTAAAAAGAAAGATAACAACAACAAAAAAACGTTTGGCTTTAGTAAACTGAAGATGTTATGTCTGGTAAGTCAAAACCCAGCAGACTTATCCACATGTCACACTTATCTACGTCTCACAGAACATTTACATCTACGGGAAATAAGTTAGATAAAGTCATGTCACCATGACCCTTCAGATACAATATAGGCATTTATATATGTGGTTTTGCCACCTTTCTAGCAGACATAGTAAAAAAAAAAAAACAACAACAACATTTTGTACTACTAACAGCATAATTCTAAGAACAACAAACAGATATTCACAATGTAAATCTGCAGAAAGCATAATATATTTGCATAATCCCAAGAAAAATTAAGGAAAAGTGATGATACATGACTATTTCGATTATATACACTCAAAAAAATGACATTTTCTGTTTGTTCAAAGTACTTATTTAAAATAAGATGAAACACAATTCTTGAGGTTAAGCTGTTTTTGGGGGACAGCTTAATTGTTTTATGTTCAATCCACTTAAATTTGTAAAAACTTACAACTTAAAACTTAAAAGTTAACTTAATTCCTTTATGTTGGCCCGACACAAATCGATTTAGCATTTTCTACAGTGTAGGTTTCATGAGAAGGAATATATACATTTTTAATAAATGATAGAATGCCAAGATAATATGATGAAAGATAATAATGATAAAAGAATTCAAATAATTTTCCCCAGATACACAAATACGTAAGTTTTGTGAGGTTATTTAACAATTTTAATAAAATGCTAATAAAATACATATACAAATGGGAAAATAATAACACAGAGAAACTAATAAATAAACATATATGCACTAATCCATAGACTTCCCCCACAAAGCAATCGAGAAAGTGGATGAAAGAGATCTGAGGTGTAAACACTAATGTCTTTCTCATCTACTTTTGATCCAGTCAACCAGAATGCATCTTAATATCTGGGCTTTAAATAATGTATTGATATAGAAGACAAAAATACTAAGGTGAGCTATTTGATTTTGCTGTGAAGCAAATCATAGAAGCAAATCATATTATATTGCTGATAATTAGCCTGCGTTTCAAGTTCCTGAGTAACTTTAGGTTGGTAAACAACCACAATGCAAAGAGTGCAAAGTCCATATGAAAGTGTATGTCTGGGTGTGTCTCTATATAAGTTACAGGTTTGGTTACTTCTGGAAGGACAAACCTGAAGTTGTTTTATAAAAGCATACATCATTTTATACAATTATTGTTTTATAAAATTACACACGAGCCATTATTTAATAAAAGTCACTGATTTGCATACATTTCTAGCACAAAAATTGGAACATTGGATGAAGTCTTATTGTTTGTTGCACACATTAGAGTGCTGAGATTTTGAGAATTTTTTTCATAGTTCAGAAAATACTGCATAAAGCCAGAAAACAATCAAATAAATGTTAAATGGTTCAAATATTGTATTATGGGTGTGTCTATATGTTACAGGTTTGGATACTTCGGGAAGGACAAACCTGAAGTTGTGAGGCTCCTGCTGTGTAACGTGTTTGGATGTCTGACAGACGGTCAGATCTACACCTCAGCGAGTGGAGAGGAGATGGTGTCCATCAACATCAGAGACCAGATCGGCATCAGCATGCTTAAGAAAGAAGGAGTGAAGGTGATTGTGGTTTATCTTTTGTTACCAACCCCCGACCTGCACCATCCCCCCTAACCACACACACACACACAAACAAACAATGCTTTGTATATTTACCCCTTTGTATCCCATCATGCAACTGGGAACCCTCTTATCTTTGTGTTTTGATTAAGCAAAAGGTTGATTTTAAAATGCAAAACCTGAATTATCTTTTTAAATACAGCAGCTCTGTATCAGTGCATGTCTAGTGTTGTGAAGTTTGGTGAGGTTTAGTGAGTTTTGCAGATCTCACCATTGATGATCACCTGGGTTGAGACGCCGCAGTGTTCGGACGTGTCTTCAGACAGGTTATCCTTGCGCAGTGGCAGTATCGTAGCCCATGAGGTTTATCCGAGGCGCGATTATTGCTGGTTGAAAACTTTACCCAATACCCCGTCATGACGACTTGAAATATAGTCGGCACTGGCAATTTTTGACGGTCTCGACAGAGACTGATCTGTTTGTTAAAGAAAGAAATGTTGAAGGAAAACAGGATTAGCGCTTTTGCTGTAATAGCTGGACTTCATAATAAAACACAGCTTTTAACAATGAACACAGTAGTACAACTTTTAACAATGAGGAAGGAAATGTTGTATATAATATGCGTATAGATATAGTTAGTATATTGAATGTTTTCGGGGTCTTTTTGCTGCAGTACACAGACAAAACAGTGAGAAAGTTCAATTAATACATTTGCTGAATAAATGGGTGTATACAATCCAAGAAACAGTGACAGAAGGATGATAACAATAAAGTTGGAAATGATTTTAACGTGAATATTGGAAAAGTTGCTGCTTAAGTTTTTATAATAGCAATTTGCATATACTCCAGAATGTTATGAAGAGTGATCAGATGAATTGCATAGTCCTTCTTTGCCATGAAAATTAACTTAATCCTAAAAAAACAACCACTTTCCACTGCATTTCATTGCTGTCATTAAAGGACCTGCTGAGATAATTTCAGTAATCGTCTTGTTAACTCAGGTGAGAATGTTGACTAAGCTGGAGATCATTATGTCAGGCTGATTGGGTTAGAATGGCAGACTTGACATGTTAAAAGGAGGGTGATGCTTGAAATCATTGTTCTTCCATTGTTAACCATGGTGACCTGCAAAGAAACGCGTGCAGCCATCATTGCATTGCATAAAAATGGCTTCACATGCAAGGATATTGTGGCTACTAAGATTGCACCTAAATCAACAATTTATAGGATCATCAAGAACTTCAAGGAAAAAGTTTTAATTCTTGTTAAGAAGGCCTCAGGGCGTCCAAAAAAGTCCAGCAAGCACCAGGATCGTCTTCTAAAGAGGATTCAGCTGTGGGATCGGAGTGCCACCAGTGCAGAGCTTGCTCAGGAATGGCAGCAGGCAGGTGTGAGCGCATCTGCATGCACAGTGAGGCGAAGACTTTTGGAAGATGGCCTGGTGTCAAGAAGGGCAGCAAAGAAGCCACTTCTCTCCAAAAAAAAACATCAGGGACAGATTAATCTTCTGCAAAAAGTATGGCGAATGGACTGCTGAGGACTGGGGCAAAGTCATATTCTCCCATGAACCCTTTTCCAATTGTTTAGGGCATCTGGAAAAAGGCTTGTCCGAAGAAGAAAAGGGGAGCGCTACCATCAGTCCTGTGTCATGCTAACAGTAAAGCATCCTGAGACCACTCATGTGTGGGGTTGCTTCTCATCTAAGGGAGTGGGCTCACTCACAATTTTGCCCAAAATCACAGCCATGAATAAAGAATGGTACCAAAACACCCTCCAACAGCAACTTCTTCCAACAATAGTTTGGTGAAGAACAATGCATTTTCCAGCATGATGGAGCACCGTGCCATAAGGCAAAAGTGATATCTAAGTGGCTCGGGGACCAAAACGTTGAAATTTGGGTCCATGGCCTGGAAACTCCCCAGATCTTAATCCCATTGAGAACTTGTGGTCAATCCTCAAGAGGCGGGTGGACAAACAAAAACCCACTAATTCTGACAAACTCCAAGAAGTGATTATAAAAGAATGGGTTGCTATCAGTCAGGATTTGGCCCAGAAGTTGATTGAGAGCATGCCCAGTCGAATTGCAGAGGTCCTGAAAAAGAAGGGCCAACACTGCAAATACTGACTCTTTGCATAAATGTCATTTTAATTGTCGATAAAAGCCTTTGAAACGTATGAAGTGCTTGTAATTATATTTCAGTACATCACAGAAACAACTGAAACAAAGATCTAAAAGCAGTTTAGCAGCAAACTTTGTGAAAACTAATATTTGTGTCATGCTTAAAACTTTTGGCCACGACTGTATGTATGTATGTATATATGTATGTATATATATATATAAAAATACAAACCTTATTTTAACATTACATTTTTTTCATGTGTTTAATTTATTTATTAACAAAAATCAATTATTTAAATGTATACTTCTTTTTCCCCTCCCCCTAATTTCCTAAAGGTGATTTTACTTGAAACATACCCTATAGCAAAAGCATTAGCTGTCAAACTGTCTGAGAGGATGGGCTGTTCACTCCTGCCGGACATAGACGACAAACTGAAGGAGGTGGAGAGAATCATGGCGGAGGAAAAGCTGGAGTGGAAAGAGGTGGCGTATTTAGGTGAGTCCAGAGCTCTCCGTTACTTCTCATTACATCAGCCCAATCCAGCCATCAGTAACGTAGTGATAAATGTTGTGATTAAATACAAATACTGAAACACATTACTTTATCATCTTACAATTGTGATACCATTAGAACGAAAAGGGGTATTAAACTAAAAATAAAAATGTGCTTGTAATTTACTCACCATCAGCCCATCCAAGATGTAGGTGACTTGTTTTCTTCAGTGAAACATTATATAAGATTTTTAGCTCAAATTGTGATCTGATACTGGCATTTTTGAGTCAAAAAAACATGTACAGGTAAAGTAAAATTAATCCCACTTGCTCCTGATGATACATATTATGAAGTGATTGGAGTGTGCAAACATTTCACTCACTATATAATGTGTTTTTGACCAGAGATTTTTATAAATAAGTTAACTACGGTAACAGCAAATTCAAATAAAATTGACATCAAATTTTTCATTTTTAAAGGTGAACCATCCCTTTAAACAGTGCAGTTTCTTCAAGCCAAGACACTGTAGGTGAACAAAGTAATAATAATAACTAACCTATCAGCATAAAAGGATTGAAAATATTGTAATGTTCTTAAATAATATTTTGTATTTAAAAGAAATTATACAAATAAGGCATTATTTAATAAAAATCACTAATTTGCATACATTTCTAGCACAAAAATCGGAACATTAGATGAAGTGGTATTTTCATTTGCGACACATTGAGATTTGCTGAGATTTTATAGTTCAGAAAATACTGCATAAAGCCAGAAAACATCTAATAAAATGTTAAATGATTGAAATATTGTATTTACAGCCAAATTATGTATGAACAAATCCCTCTTTAAAATTGTTTTGATTTTATGTAAGTGCTGCTGAAGTGGAAATTTCTGAGAAAAACATGTACAAATTTCTTAGAACCGAAATCAACCGACACAAATTGTTAATGCAATAACATAAATAATTAAGTATTTTGATTAGGTTAGAAACACTTAACAAAAAGCCCAAAATCTCAATTTACATGAAGAAAACTGATTTTACCTACAGTGTTTTAACCTAAAGTGGACATCAGTTAAAAACAAACAAACATTTCTTACAGTATTTGTCCTGAATTGTGTCTATCAGGGAACGATGAAGCAGATGTGAAGTGTCTGGAATTGGCAGGGTTGAGTGGAGTACCTGTGGATGCCCCGACGGTGGCGCTCAACCACACTAAATATACCTGCCACAATGCAGCGGGTCACGGGGCAGTGCGTGAGTTTGCAGAACACATCCTTCTCCTGAAGAAAAAGGCCAAGTCTCAGATGGAGCAGGACAGAATCTGCAGAAACGCATTTTAAAATTGTGCCATGAAGGAATTTAAACATGGCTAAAGTGAAACGCAAACAGATCATTCTGCTGTGGCGACCTGATAAAACAGGGAATAAGCTGAAGAAAGCGTATTCCCTGCCAAAAGCTTGCTTCCAAAAGTTGTGAAGTATTTTTACTTGTGTGTGTTTGGTGAATGAAGAAAAACGCTTTTATTTTACTTTATTTTATTTGTGAAATCATGTTTTTTTTTTAATTGTATAGATTACACAGTCAAATTATGTTTTTTTCATAGTTATAAATTAGTGTAATCAAGACTGGCAATAATTTATTTGAATTTTACCACTAAATGCATAATGACTGGATCCAATTGTAACTGCATTTGTTGAAAAACACTAATATTACACCGCTACAGCCTATAGTAGTCTCCACTGTCTGTGCATGTTTAACACAAGGATGTAATAATAAAATAAAAATGTGTTGTTGTTTTTTGGTGTCCACATTCAATAAAATGAAAAATGATACATTGAAAGTTTATTAAATGCTAGTAAAAGTACTTTGTTTCAGATTATTTTGGAGAAAATAAAATGTTTTGGGTGAAAAAAAGCCATCATTCAGAGTGAAATGTATTATAAATAGAGAAGAATAAAAGAAAAGAACTGTGAATTCATTATTAAAACCCTGCCGAATGAATAGGTTAAAAAAAGCATTAAAATTATGAAGATTTTATTTACACTGTTATAATTTATTTACTAATTTAAAACTACCATTTTTCCTCTTTAAAAACAACAGGACATTCTATTGTATTGGGTAAAAATGAAAGCTGCATTACTTTTTTGATAGCTTGAATACTTTAGTTTGTATCTCAAAATTATACACTAGAGGGCATCTTTGTGCAAACAAATTACTCAGAAATGCAGCTTATGGTGAGCTGCTAAGGATACTGTCAGTAAAGAAGGATTCCTGAAGAGTCTTTAAGAGATCGTTCACCAAAATATAAAAACTGGAAAGTAGCCATAGACCTACATAGTATTTTTACTATGGTAAATGGTGAATAAAGTTTGGGTGCACTACACCTTTAAGTCTTATAAACAAAATTAAATATAGTTTTTGCACATGAAAATGCAATTTCAAAACCCTTTTTTTTTTTTGGAGTCAGATACCTAATTTTTACTTTTATTGATCAGACAAATCACTGTGAAACAGTTTTGCATTACTATTTCTTTGTCTTCGTAAATGTCTTTGTTTGGCAGCACAACATGACCTTTAGTCTCCTCTCTGATGATGAATGCAGATCACCAGGGCAAAGGGAGTCACCCAAAACTTAATGAAGGTGAGATTTCCTGTCGCCAATTAACACTCAATAGGTTTGCTAATTTATGATTCCTCTTAATCTATGCACCCTTAGAGAGAGGGCAAACCCAATTAACTCTCGCTCGTCATATTATCATTGCGCACATGTCATTGCTGTAATGCCAGGCGAATACAATTCAGCCACCAAAGCCTACTTATCTCAACTTAAATGCCAAGGAGAGTAAGAACTGAGAAGATAAGAGACATGTCCCTGGAAGTGGAAATTAAATGGTAATCCATAAATTCTGTGATGAAGTTGGATTATCGCGTTGATCTTGTTTGAGTTCATTTTACAGACCGTTCTGTTGGTTTTACTATCTAAAGCTGGATAAGATTGGAGAATTTGTGGATGCTTCTGCATACATATTACTTTTCTTTAAAAAGGGTAGTTACCCCATAGTTAAAAAGAAGATATTTTGAAGAATGCTGGTTGCTGGCACTCATTGACTTCCATACAGGAAATAAAAGGAAATTTCCATTATAGGAAAGTCAGTGGGTGCATGCTACCAGCATTCCTCAGTATATCTTTTCTTGTGTTCAACAGAAAAAAACAACTCAAATAGGTTTTGAAAAGGGGATCACACTCCTCAGCCTCCCTAGAAAAGTCTATGCCAGGGTACGAGAGAGGAGGATCCGGCCGATGGTTGAATCTCGGATCCAGGTGGAACAATGCAGATTTCGTCCAGGCTGTGGAACATTGGATCATACCCTTACCCTCAGGGTTCATGGGAGTAAGCCCAACCAGTCCACATGTGTTTTGTGGACTTGGATAAGGCAATCGACCATGTCTCTCATGGCATTCTGTGGGGGGGATGCTCTGGGAGTATAGGATCTAGACACTCTTAAAAGAGTTCATAGAGGGACCTCTATGAACAGAGCAGGAGTTTGGTTTGCTCCACCGGAAGCACCTTGGCTTGCTATCTCCGGGTTGGAGGAGAGTCCTTGCCCCAGGTGGAGGAGTTCAAGTTCATCTTGGGGTTTTATTTACGAGTGAGGGAAGGATGGAATGTGAGATTGACAGGCAGATCGGTGCAGCAGCAGCAGTAATACCGTCGATGTACTGGCCCCAGTTTGGTGAAGAAGGAGCTGAGCCCAAAGGTAGAGCTCTCGATTTATTGGTCAATCTACATTCCTACTCTCACCTATGGTCATGAGCTTTGGGTCATAACCGAAAGGACAAGATCTCAGATACAAGCAGTCGAAATTAGTTTCCTTCACAGGGTGGTGATAGGGTAAGGAGCTATGCCACCTGGGAGGAGCTCGAAGTAGAGCTCGGGCATCTGTTTCGAATGGCTTTTGGACGTCTACCTAGGGAGGTGTTCCGGGCATGTGCCCCGGGCAAGAGCAAGGACATGCTGAGGGACTAAGCCTCTTGGCTGCCTAGGAAAGCCTCGGGATCCCCCTGGAGAAGCTGGAGGAAGCGTCTGGGGAGAGGGAAGTCTAGGGTTCTCTCCTGCGACTGCTACCCCCGCAGCCCGGCCCTGGATAAGTGGCAGACTATGATGATGAGGTTTTGAACAAGTGAGGGGTGAATAAATAATGACAATTTGAATTGTTGTGTGAACTGTCCCTTTAAGGTACTAGTTTGTGTTTTGCATAATAATAATAATAATAATAATAATAACTTTTTGCATAAGTTATTTAAAACGAAATAGAAATAAATATGCAGATGTATATACTGTATTGATTTTTTTTTTTCCAAGAAACATTTTTTTTGCTTTAAATTCTTCTAAAACCAGTGAATTTTAGAGAATAAATGTAAAAGATATGACTCCCCTAGATTACGCCATGATTGATTCACTGCATTGCATATATTTATGTATTATTTTTTCACTTTTATATGTGACAAGAAACAGGCTGTTTTATATTAAAAGGTCACTGACCAAATCAACTTTAGTGCATAAATAATAAAATAATACTAAAATCCTAATTGAATCAAAAGTGCTAGCACTATAATGAAGTATCATAGTCTCTCCAATATTTTATGATCAGATATAACTACATGTAAATAGTGATAACAACCTGCCATTGTTGTTGTCAAAATAATGAACCCACTGCACAAACACTACACATGACCTTCCACCCAGCAGTCTGTCAGATTATAAGTGTGTGAATGTGGAGAGTCAGGCAGTAAGTTGCAGAAATCAATCCATGCAGAGCTGCTGCTTGTCCACTGGAGCCAATTAAACTGGGTCAATAGAAAGTGATGAGTGGCGCGGTGCGGGGCACAGGTGTGTGGCGGCACTGCCAGTTGATACTAGTACCCATCATCTCATTAAAAAAAGCCAAAGCTTTGAGCTGTAGTCCCTGTACAATGAAGCCTCAGGTGGGTTTGGGGGGATTGGATTGACTTTGATCGTGGTTTAAAGCCCAGGGGATGATTTAAATTTAGAAACCGCAAGAGGTGATTTATTATTTATTTATTTTTTGCATGGCTAGGATCTCACTGTTATAATCTAATCTTGGTACCTTAATACTAGTATCGCTTCAGTGTGGAAAGATCGATTAAATTGACCTGGAATGAAAATGTAGGAAGATGGCAATGGCATGGTGGTATGAAGTAGGCCTATAGCATGTGACTGAATAATTATCTTATTCATGCATTGTGGAATATATAGATATATAAAATCTAAAATGTTCTGTAAAATGTTCCACACACTATGTGGGTGTTTACTATGGAAGCAAATGAGTAGCAAAATTCATAGCAAAATGTAATATGCAAAACAGCAATGCAATATGTAAAAATCACAATGCATTTCTGTATTTCAGTTTGCATTATCCAAGACATGCATGAAAGCATTAACATTAGTATGCAATTTACATTTTCAAGCTGTGGTTGGAAATGACAAATGTAAATTATTTATATTTAGTTATTTAATTTTCATTTGTACCAAACATGTCTGCATATGCAAATTAAGAATGCAAATTAAATAAATAAATACACTGCCATTTTACATCGTTTTGCATATAACATTTCAAAAGCAATTTTGCTACAAACATACCA